>WKFP01015208.1:1271674-1303937 GCA_011057875.1 Pterocles orientalis | reverse complement strand
TCTCCAGGCTGAACAACCCCAACTCTTTCAGCCTGTCCTCATAGGGGATGTGCTCCAGCCCTCTGATTAATTTTGTGGCTCTCCTCTGGACTCTCTCCAACAGGTCCATGTCTTTTTTATGTTGGGAGCCCCACATCTGAACGCAGTACTCCAGGTGGAGTCTCACAAGAGCAGAGTAGAGGGGGAGAATCACCTCCCTTGACCTGCTGCTAATGCTTCTTTTGATGCAGCCCAGCACACGGTTGGCTTTCTGGGCTGCAAGCGCACACTGCTGGCTCATGTTGAGCTTCTCATCCACCAATACCCCCAAGTCCTTCTCCTCAGGGCTGCTCTCTTTCCATTCTCCGCCCAGCCTGTATTTGTGCTTGGGATTGCCTCGACCCATGTGCAGGACCTTGCAGGATCCTCTTGAAGGCTCTACTAAGGCACACGGAAAATGAAGGAGAAGTGATGGGTAACCAGCATGGCTTCACCAAAGGCAAATCATGCCTGCCAAACCTAGTGGCCTTTTATGATGGTCAGACTCAAAGAGTTGTGGTCACTGGCTCAATGTCCAAGTGGAGACTGTTGACGAGTGGTGTTCCACAGGGGTTGATATGGGACCAGTGTTGTTTAACATCTTTGTTGGTGACATGGACAGTGGGATCAAGTACACCCTCAGCAAGTTTGCCAACAACACCAAGCTGTGTGGTGCAGTTGACGTGCTAGAGGGAAGGGGTGCTATCCAGAGGGACCTTGACATGCTCGAGAGGTGGGCCCATGCTAACCTCATGAAGTTCAACAAAGCCAAAGGTCATGCACAAGGGTCGAGGCAAACCCAAGCACAAATACAGGCTGGGCAGAGAATGGCTTGAGAGCAGCCCTAAGGAGAAGGACTTGGGGGTGTAGGTAGATGAAAAACCGAACGTGTGCCAGCAGTGTGTGCTCGAGGCCCAGAAAGCTAACCAGATCCTGGGCTGCATCAAGACAAGCATGGCCAGTAGGTCAAGGGAGGTGATTCTACAACTCTGCCATCGTGAGACCCCACCTCGAGTCCAGTTCTGGGCCCCTCGACTCAAGAAGGACACTGAACTCTTGGAGGGCCACAAAGATGATCAGAGGACTGGAACACCTCCCGTACAAGGACAGGCTGAGAGATTTGGGGTTGTTCAGCCTGGAGAAGAGAAGGCTCCAGGGTGACCTTATAGCAGCCTTCCAGTACCTGAAGGGGGCTTACAGTACAGAAGAAGAGGGACTTTTTACAAGGACATGTAGAGACAGGACAAGGGGTAATGGATTTAAACTGGAAGAGGGCAGATTTAGACTAGATATTAGGAAGAATTTTTTTACTGTGAAAGTGGTGAGACACTGGAACAGGTTGCCCAGAGAAGCTGTGGATGCCTCATCCCTGGAGGTGTTCAAGGTCAGGTTGGATGAGGCTTTGAGAAACCTGATCTAGTGGGAGGTGTCCCTGCCCATGGCACGGGGGTTTGAACTAGATGATCTCTAAGGTCCCTTCCAACCCAAACCATTCTATTATTCTGTGATTCATCTCACCTACCCATAACTGAGGGAGGCAAGCAAAATTAGAGAGACAGACAGTTACTTCTAGATGTTAATTCACTACAAATTTAGCAGAACTGCTCTCTAAAAGGGCACAGAGTGGAGTGAATCATTGAGAAGTTCAGAAAATATTTAAATGTAAGGCAGTTAAAATTTAGTATTATGAATTTAGTCTTATGCAATGATATTGCTATTTGTCTTTAAGCTATTTGCATTGGCTTTCTTGGAATTAACGACAGGACAAGGCCAGATTGTTATAAAGCAAACACCGAACCACTAGAAAATATGATGTATGTATTCAGTTAGGAGTAATATTTGTGCTTAATATATATTTATTTCCTTCCCAGGGCTTGCTTTTCCTTTTGCTGACTTTTGATGCCCTTTTTATCTGCTAAATCAATATACTGAGATATATTTATAAAAAGACCCAAGAAGAGTATATTTTCATAAACAAAGTATTGCTCATGAGAATTTTCATGGGTAATCTGTGTCATGACAAATTTATAAAATAATCATTACCTTTTTGCTGTCCAAAATCAGGCATAAAAGATACTCAAGTCCCATAAGAACACTACCGCAGTGGAAAACGATGCTGCAAGTTAATTGACTAAACCAGCTGCCAGTCTTAGTAGCCCAAAGGGTTCAGGGATTTTTCTTTTTCTCTAGTGAAAAGACATTCCCAATAATTTTTCACAGAAAAACAAGCTACTATTGAAATAAACAAATAATTTCTACTTTAAAGAGCTTGTGGACATAACAAATGGTACATCTGGTGAAGTGTCATCTTAATAGCACTATGAGGTACACATATTAAGCAATCCGCCACTTTGGCAATAAGCAAGGAGTCTAGTCTCTCTGGTAGTACTCAGGAGACTGAGAAGCCATTTTAAATACAAATTAAAGGAACTGTAACACTCTTAAAATAAATCATCATATTGTATCCACTTGGCCTGGAACCTTGCTTATTTTGAAAACCTGTAACATAAATCTGTACACTAAAATGTAAGTGATGCAGCTGCAGGACATAACAATCAAGCTGTCCAGAAACACATTCATACATTTGATTTTTTTTCCTGACATAGTCTTATAAAATTGTAGTAAACATTTTTTACATTCCCATGAAATTAGGAATTAATGGCTGTTTTATGAAAGAGGATTAAAATGGGTTTTTGCCTCTTTTTTTAAGGATGTCTTTAACAAGCCAGCAACATCACATGAAGCATATCCAGAGAAAATAACTTTGGATTGCAATCACTGTAATGTGGGTTAGGCTAAAGAAAATAAACGATTTGGTTCTTCAACAAAGAGAATTGCTTTCAGGTGACTTTAAACAGAAATACAGTTATAATATTCTCATATAAACCTTACAATATAGTCACATTTTCAAAAAAAAACAAAACAAAAAAGAACTCTCAAGCTAAGGCTAGTTCAACTCTAAATGCACATACCTGTTCCTGAAAGTTTGGAATTCCAACTCAAGTCATTCAGGAATAAACATAAAAGGAGTCTTATCTACTTAATAAACAGTGATACATATTGTAAAACTGTCCTGGATAAAATGCATGTGTGTCCTAGGTTAAGCTGAGACAGAGTTAACTTTCTTCATAATAGCTAGCAAGATTGGCTGTGTTTTGGATTTGTGCTCAGAAGACAGCTGATAAAAAGTGATGTTTAGAAGCTGGGAGGAAGCACATTCCCAGTTACTAGCCTAGGATTTGATTTTAGGTTTGGGACTGAGACCCAAGTTGGCCAATAATCTATTCCATAACATACACATCATGCCCAGTATATAGGTGAGGACCCTTCAGAAGATCTGCGTTTTGGTTCCGGATCTCTTTTGCTCCAGGTCCTCTCGTTCCAGGTGGTCGCTCTCCCAAGGCCTTCCCCACACCCCAGTCAGCTCTCGAGCTGGAATGCTCGGACTGTTATCTCCGTTCTGTGAGTGTGCTTTCGGGACTCTCCCTGCTCCGGGATCATTAGCCAGGAATGGGCTGAGCATTGGTCATTGGGTGGTGGGGCAGTATCACTGTGTATCACTCCTTTGTGTATTTGTATATAGTATTATTTTCTATATTATGGTAGTTTAGTTATTAAATTGTCCTTATCTCAACCCACGAGTCCTGTTTTCCATTTACCCCTTTAATTCTCTCCCCTATCCTCAGGCAGGAGGGGAATTGTGTGAGTGGGTGTGTGGTTTGGCCCCCAGCCAAGGGCTAACCCATCACAAAGTGCCAGCCTGTAACTTAGAATCATAGTTTTGAGTAAAAGGAGCCTCAGAATTATTTAAGTAACTAATTGAGTCCCAAAAAGCATGGAATCATAGGAGTCAGACAATGGTAATCCATAGATATGAATTTTTGAATAATATAAGTCCACATTTTTCTTTCTTTTCTCTTTACATTCCACTGTAGTTGAACCTAATTTGTGCAGCAGTTAGCTTTCTGGAGAAATGCAGGCACGAAAGAGTCTTACTTAATTTTTATTTCTATAATTCCAAGTAGAACACTGGCTGATTGAGAGAGCTCTTTAACAAAGAGTGAACTGTATGCTTAAATATTTTGTTTGTGGAGAAACACAACCCAAACCTGCTGTTTAAAGAAAGCAGCAGCTCAGTGCATATGTTTAGACAGCCGTGCTGATAGAAAATTGGTGTTGGAATTACACTGTTACTGTGTTCTCCAGTGACTGATTCTACTAAACATTGGTTTGTAGAAATTTAAAATCATCACACTTAAGACCTATGTCTTTGACATGAACATAGTTAATACCATATGGAGATAATTTATTATGAACTGTGTAATACTTAGACAAGCATCATGACCCAAAATCCTGTTGAATAGAGTTGCTGGGTTTTCTTTCTTCTAGAGTGACAATTTAGTTGAGCAGTGTGTTGTCGTCAGTTGAGATAAATCACAGTAATGACATGTTTTTCACTAAGAACATTATTAAAAATATTTGAATATAGACCAGGAGGAATTAGCTTCTAAGTAAAATGATATAAACATTGAAAAATGGTAAACAACTCATCTGAAATGTAGGACTTATATGATTTCTTTTATTTGGAAAAAGAAGGTACAAAAATGAGGATGATACCATAAGCAACTCTGCAGCAAAAGTTTATCTACCCAAAGATAAATGATTGACAATTTACTCTGAAAAATTGTCTTATATGGGAACTTAGAGACTGACTGAACCAAATAAATTAATCTATTAAAAATCAAAACATCTATGAAAAGAATCTGCATAAGTGATGAATGATTTTTAGTATTGAAAAGGACAATTTATATTCTAGATCCACATTTGGTTTTATCCGGAAGACTAATTAAAATGTGAATTTTGGTTTGGATGTAACAGCACCAAAATCTTGTGACCTGTGTAAGCATAAGCCTCTAAAATCAGAAGTATTGCAAATTAGCTGCTATACTTATTTTCTGGTCCCCTACATAGTACACATTTTGCTAGAGTAGATGGCCTTGTATGATTTTACCCCTTGCCAGGAAATAAGCTTCCACAGCTGAGTCATTTCTGGTTCAATTTATATAATATCGGGTTTGGATACGGGAATTAAGGTAGGATAAACAGGGTTAAATAGTTTTGTGTGCTACTAAACAGCAAATAGGTTCCAGATTAATGATTATAAAAACTACAATCACTTCCAGAGCTTAGAAATAAACTAGAGAAATCTGGGAACAGCTTTTTTCTGGTGCACGTAGTCTGAAAGCTGGGATTCAGAGGAACTCTAAGGCAGAGATTTTCTTCAGTCATTAAGTAATTGTTGTAGTGTGGGATTCTTCCCTCATCAAGAGGATATAGTTTAGCACTGAAGCTCGTGGCTTTTTTGCACCATGTTAGCCTGGAGAAAGCACTGTTCACATTCAGGAATTGCTTTTGTCCTTTGGCCAAGGATTGTGTTATCATTCAGTAGAAACCTAATTTACTTCAAATCCTACGGGAGACATTTTTTTTTTCTTTTTTCAAATGTGCTTCAGGCCTTGAGTCATTTTGTTGCCTCAGCCTCTGTCATGGCTTCTGAGTCTGTGGCCAAAAGTTCACAGCCTTCAGGCTGCTTTGTTGCATTTCAGTGCCAGAAAAGCACAGCCTGATTCAGCGAGGGCATAGAGAGATAGGAGAAGCAAAAATTAATGCCTGGAGTAGAAAAGGTCTGAAAGGAGGGATTAAATCAGTGCCAAATTGTTGACAGTGTCAGTGCACTATTAGTGGAGGATGCCCATTGGCAAGGCAAGGTGGACCTCCACAGCCAGGGCCAGCCCCATGACCTCTGGGGCCTCAGCCGGAGAGGTCCTGCCCTGCCTGCCCTCAGGTGGGGCCATTGATCTCAAGTTTATTTTGTAACATAGATCTGGCAAATTTATTTATTTTTTAAAAAGAAACTGAGACAACTGGAAATACTTGTAAAGGACCTACTCATGTTAAAAGTCAAAGAGTTTGACAGTAAGAGTAGGACTCATCTCAAAATTTCAGTCTCCTGAAAAGGCTTTGTGTTAAACTTAATGTAACCTGCATTCCCTGTGCAGTCCCTGATATGGGACAGGCACCTCATAAAGATAATTTGTTCTAGTTCATTGTCCTGTAACAGATTTCCCTCTAGGTCACCAACCTGGACAGGTTGTCTTTGACTATAGAAGGAACTTAGACAGCCAGTTTAGGTACACTGAACTCTGAGTTAGTTGAATGGGCATGAGACAAATTCCCTTTCTCAGGATAGGACTGGCCAGAAATGGATCCGTTCTCAGTTTGCAGTCACTGGACTCTTCTGGTTTTGGTGCAGCTGTGCTCTTCTCCAAGCATCCAATCAAAAATACACAGTTTAACAAAGAGGTAAGCTAAGTCTCTGTCACCACAAGTGCTTTTCCTTTTTGCTTCATTGGTTAAAAAAGATATCTTACTTGGAATATTAAATAATAAAAATCCGACACTTTCTTAAAAAAAGGTATCAGCAACATATAAACAAAAAGCTGTATGGGACCCCTGGTCCCCTTTTGACACAGGGAAACGTAATTAACCCCTATTTTGAAAGCAGTTAGGTTCTTTGATATTATTAAGCATAATTTCACCTCTTTACTGTGGTATAATTTTTCCAGGGGGCAATCAAAAAACCCTAGAACACAGGGAAAAAATGGAAATAATATTTAAGTGTAAAATTCCTACACCTCTAAGAAATAATCGTTAACACTTCATTTATCGTCTCTGCAATGAAATATCAAGCTTCATAACTATGTATGCAACAAATACATTTTTTCTTGACATAATGTTTTAAAATTGTAATAAATATTTTTTACATTTCCATGAAATTGGGAATTATTGGCTGTTTTATACAAGCAATACATGTAATAAATCAGTGTCAAATTGCATGTATTCTCTGTATAAATGCAGCCTCTGGACAGTTCACCCAAAATCCTAAACTCAAAGTCATTAAGAGAGTTAAGAAGGAATGTGATGGGTTTGTCTGTGGCTGGGGGCCAACTCACATACCCCCACTCACCCAATCCCCCCAAGGCCAGGGGAGAGAATTAAAGGGGTAAAGGGAAAACAGGACTCATGGGCTGAGATAAGACCAATGTAATAACTAAAGTACAATAATATTGAAAATAATAGTATCTACAAATATACAGGAGTGATACACAGTGATACTGCACCCCTACCTGATGACCAAGGCTCAGCCTGTTCCCGGCTAACGATCCTGGAGCAGGGAGAGTCCTGAAACCACATTCACGGAACGGAGATAACAGTCCGAGCGTCCCAGATCGAGAGCTGACTGGGGTGTGGGGAAGGCCTTGAGAGAGCGACCACCTGGAGCGAGATGACCTGGAGCAAAATAGATCTGGAACCAAAAGGGCCGATCTTCTGGAGGGTCCTCACCTATATACTGGATATGAAGTGTATGTTATGGAGTAGATTATTGGCCACTTTGGGTCTGAATCCCGAACCTAAGATCAAATCCTGGGCTAGTAACTGGGGCTGTGCTCCCTCCCAGCTTCTCCGGTCTGCAGACAGCCAGAGAAGCTGAAAGACCTTCGCAGACATGTAAACATCACTTTTTATCATCTGTCTTCTGAGCACAAATCCAAAACAGAGCCTCTTGCTAGCTATTATGAAGAAAGTTAACTAAAAAAGCATAAATATTTTAAAGATAATAAAATACATAAGCTTCATTTGTGCAAAGTGGTAAACTTTGCTTCGCTTTAGAAAACAATCGTGAGATTACCTTTACGTATGTGCATAGTTCCAGTGAATTGAATGGTATTCCTCAGGTTCCTGATGAAATTATGAATGTGGAAAGTTAAAGATGTGCTTAATTTCTCAGAGATGCCACAGTGCTTAGAATATTCCAGAAATGGAATTTGAGGTGCAGCAAAGAGTATTTTTGGCTTGAAATTTTACAAAGAAGCAGCTAACTGTAGCTGAACTGATTAAATCGTATGTTCAGATAAACAAAACCCATCATCAGGCTAAAAGACAAGTTGAAATCCTTTCCTGACCTCTTCCTGTGTCTCCCACATCTTACTTGTTCACTACATGCTTTAGAACATTGGTCCCTCCACAAGATGTATGAAGCATCTCACATGTGTTGTTTACTATAGTGAAAAAACAAATACATGTTTAGAGTTTAAATTCTTTGGAGGTGGGATAATGTCTTCAAACATGACCATCAACACAGCACCTTCAGCACAAATTAGAAATATTAGTACAAGTAGCACAATCTCATTTATTTGTCCAAAATTATGAAGATTATGTTTATTGCTAAATCAAATAATTTATCAGCCAATAGGTGGCACTGAAAGTATTTAACATTTATCTACATCTTCTATTTTCTTTTAGGAGAATTCACATTTCCCTCAAGTAAATGGTATATTATACTTACAAGTTAAAAGCCAAGACATATTGAATTCTGTCATTAAAAATATTAAGTACTTTTAAATAGTTGGAGAACTGTTGAGAATTTAAACAATTCCCTGGAAACATGAACAAGTGCATCATACTACTTGTATCTTTGTCAAAACCAATTCTAAGGCAGGAGATCCTTTTGAGATCCTGGGACCAATGGCATTCCAGGGGGTATATTACTATGAAGTTTCAACTGTAAATAGCTAGGGGAAAATGTAGCATTCCAGGAACTCTCTAATATTGTAGTCTTTGCATGCTGCATGTCAATTAGAATTCTTTTTTCCAGCTGCTTTAATTTTTGCAATCCTTGAGGAAAGAAAGAATATTTTGTAGCAAATATAATGTAATTTTTCATCACTAGTGTTCATCTGAATTTTATTAGGACAAACTTTACAAGCAACCTCTTCATTCTCTGTGGTAAACAAGCTCATAAACTATTCTAAGAATAAAGTTAATGAGACATTTCAGATCAGATTTCCAAAGAAACGTGCCTTAACATATTCATAAAGAAGCAAAATTTCTGTGTTAAGTTTTTGCTAACTTTAAGTGTTTTTTGAGCAAATGTGACTCAGGAGACGTTAAGCAGCAGTGTTTTGGTTTATACTGAGTACAATGCAGTTGTTTTCTGCGTATTGTGTTTCATACCTGTACATACACTTCCTCCAAGCTTTTTCTTAAAAGATACGTCAAGATGGAGTGAGTTGTTCTGAAAAAGTATAACACTGTGTTACAACATAGAACTTAACTACTCCATCTTCAGACTGCTTCTCTACCACCTTTGCATAACAATCTGTCTTAAGAACAAGAGTAGGACACGTAGTTTTCAGCTATATTAAATAAAAATGTAGGAGAGTTCACTGTACTGTTGTCAACTACAATGTTACAGAGAAGAAGCAAACAGCATCGAAATAGAAGTATGTCCAAAAAAGGATGGTATGTAGGGCAAAACAGTAATTTCTGTGGTGCTGTTTAGTGGTACCTTATTGGTACTTCAGTACATTATGAATAATGTTAACATTAGGATCAAAGGGGAGAATGCCATCACATAATGTCTCAAAACAGTAACTACATTTTGCTTACAGTAAGACCTCTACTTGTGAGAGATTTTCATTTACTCAGCTGTACCAATGCACCTTAATTACAAGCAACTAGGAGCTTTTCATAAGCTTTCATCATTCCCTGCTAGCAGGAAAATTAAAGTGCCTCCAAATCTCAGAGCAGTAGAACATAGTAATTTAATGTCACAGCACCAGGCCTAAGCAAGGTATAAGACTTTCCAGCTTTCCCTGAATTGGTTCTGGAGACTTATTACACTGCAGTTGGTCATGAGAATGAATGTATCATACAATAAAAAAAGTATTTCAAGTTAAAACTCAAACTTGCTAATTTAAAGTTAGGAATTGTTTTCTCAGTTCAGAAAGCAAAGCTAGGAGATAAATCTAAACCAAAGACAACTAAGCAAAAATGCATTCTTCATTAACAGTAAAATGGAAAATGTCATCCTTCTCAGGTCACTTGGAATATGAGTGGATATGAAAAAAAGACCAATATTCTGACTATGAATGTTTGCCCAGGTTACTCTTATTACACAACTTCTATAACCTAATATGAAACAGAGTACCTTTAAGGTATAAGCAAAAAGAGAAGCATGAATAAATGAATTTGTAAATATTCTGGGAAAGAAAAGCATGGAATTTTACTGACATCTATGTTTATGAATATCTGCATAACCACAGACTGGTCACAAAAGAAAAAATTAAGTTTAAAAATTGCATGTCTTGAAAATAGCATATCTTCATTATTAACACTTTGCTGCTAAATACATTGTTGATTTTTTCCAGATGAATACTCAAAAACTCTGAAAACTAAATTAAACTTTTGAGTAGCCTTCAGATGAATGATCAGCAGATCTATTTTATTACTTACAATAAGTTTGTGGATCAGATATTATGAGAACCTTGTGTATTTCCAGTTACTCTAGCATCTGAATATTTGCAAATAGATATTTGAGTAGAATTTGAATAGATCATTAAAAAAATGAGAAAGAGCTAATGCCCCAAACTCCCTCTCAAGGTTATGAAATAAGGGAGACACTGTATTTCACAGGAGTGTGTTCACAAGAATATCTGAGCCCTGAGCCCTCCGTGAAAACCAACGAATCATGCTCTGTAAACTACGCAAAATAATTTCCATGAGTGATGCAATAAGCCAGAGATGACCACACTAACAAGAGGATCAGCTGTCAGTTGTGTCTGATAAAGCCACTGGAAGCTATGAACATAAATAAAACAAATCATATCAATAAAAAGAAGGGCATGAATTGTTTTTCTTCATTTATTGCTGAAGCATATGATATGCAAGACAACAGGACCAGTGTTTTACTCAAAAGCCTAAGTTTACCATACAACCTTACCATTTAAACATAGTCACTGAAGCTATTTCAACCATTTTCAACAAAATTAAATCTAATTAATATACGCTTCTTTTGCAATCCTCCCTGTCCATCAATATTTCTTAAAGAATTTGCTAATTTTGATAGTTTTCCTATGACATGAATGCACTTGCAGGAATGACACTCCATGGACCCTCTACTAAAGTGCAGTAATGTGCTTGTTTTCCATAAGTAAATCTCTGTGGTAACAATCAGCAGCTCAGGGTGTTCCTTCTAACATCACACACTATCAAACATGCAACAGCATCCAAAACTCCCTTTGGTCCTCTTGGTGAATATCATGATAAGACCTCATAAAGTGTGGTTCTTAAGAGATTCTTAAGAAATTGACATACAACCTTGTCCGGTTCCGTACTGGCAATACTTACTGAATTCACTACACTGTTTACTCTTCCTAGACATCCTTCTTCCCAGACATTGATGAGCACCTGAGCAACAAAGGAGCAGTATTCTGAACGTATACTGAGGTCTGGTTGGAATGGTGGTCAGACACTGAGTATATTTATACAGCTGATTGCACCTCAAGATATATTCTTCTTAGGCTATACAATTCACCTTGATGGGCCTTGGGGATCCTTTCAGCAGTAATTCTTTGCTTTCATGGATTCTGTCATTGAATACCAGTATGTCTGAGGCGGGTTGTAAACAGTGATTTCTGGAAGAGGATAATTCATTATTGATCTTATTTTATGTTGTTTAAATGCTAGATTAAACTTTTTATGTCTATAATTGTTTCTTTCTTTGTAGAGAAGTGCTAAGCCCAGGGCTGATATCCTGTGCTTAATTCTAGTGTGGGATCCTGGCCCAAAATAGATTGTCCTCTAAAAATCATCTCCCATTGAGCATGTAATTTCCAGTCTACTCCATGTTCATGTTACTACAAAGCAGCAGATTATGAAACTATAAACCCGGGACCAGAACTCAGGACCTGTAATGCTTGTCTTGTCATACCTGCAAAAAGCACCACAGAAAACTCAAGGTGGGACAGCAACCTGCATATATTTACTTTGGATCAATACATTAGGAATCAACTTGTTGTATATAAGCAGAACGGTTTTGGCATTTTTTTGCACTTACAGGTAAGGTTTTCTACAAAGGTCCACCAGGATAAAAGGACTCTCAGCATATACTTTCTTTACATTTGCTATACTGATGGGATAACATGTAGAAGCCACGACAGTAAACAAAAACTCAAATCCTGGATTTGAATTAGTCAGAGAGGTTTTTTATTTCTTTGGTGTGTTTTATTTTTAATTTCTTTTTCTTCCCCCCTCCCTCCCCTAGCCTCAACCCATTGTAACTGGGCTCAGGTGTTAGTTTAGAAAGTCTGAAGTCATTACTGGTTCTTGGATATTTGTACCACTAGTAGAAGCTATTGAAGGAAATCAGATCTTGCTATAATGTGGAAACCAACAAGATCTAATTGGGGAGACTTGTCAAAACTCTCGCTGAAACATTGCCTGCTGCCAAGTAAGCAGGCTTGGCAGGTATGAATTAGACAGTAGCTATTGTAACCTGCCAGGGATCTTTATGATGTGATGATCATTCTAATACAGAGAGCTACTAAGGAGAACTACTGAGAGATTCCAAGTAACTGCCAAAGATGAGATTCCACCTTATGCTTCAGTGCATCCGCTTTCTAATTAGCGATTGGAAAAAATCAAAGCAATTTGGGAATCAGCTGAAATGCAGTTAAACAACAAGCAACAAATCAGTTCACACAAAGGGAGACAAAGTCAACAGGCAGCAAGGCCAGTGCACTCTAAGCTAAAAGTATATTTTTCTACACAGAGTCAAAAACTGTCAGGAAAATGAGGGTCCTGACTAAGACTGCAGTGTTACACATCTGCCTTGGGTCTGTTCCAGTAGCTGCCAGCTGCACTGAGAAGGACCCAGTCTGTGCCAGACACCAGTTGCCTCCATCCTCATCTTCCTGTCTCTTCCCCCCCTCACTGTTTTCACCTTCTCTTCACTAGTCTTCTCTTAATGTTTTTCTGCAATGGCGCTGCTTAACACTGCAGAGCAGAAGCTGTGCCATTTCAATCAGAAAGTGACTACTGCAACTTTTGAGTAGTTGAAAGGTTTGGAGGGAGAAAGAGTCAGAACCAACTGTGAATAGGACTAAGCAAATGAAAGAGAGAAGATTCGACAACAAGCAACAGAAGGCAAAAGAAGAGAAAGTAATTATTCTTCTGCTTTTGCAAAAAAAGAAAAATAAAACTCTTATATAAAATGTAAATTATTATAAAATTATTCAGTTAAGCATGTTTTACCTTTTCAATATAAAGCTCCAGAATTTCTGTTTCACAATGGTAATAGAATGTAATGGTTGCAAAATTAAGCCCTGACAAACTGGGAAATGCCAGAGTCAGTCTCCTGCTGGAAGCACGTTATGATACAGATACAGACTCTTCCATGCAACGACCTCACTTAAGACAAAACAATGGTGCAGTGCTCCATTCTTCAGTGTATTGTTTTCTACTTTTATTCAAAGTAGACAAGCAACTAGGCAGACAGAAAATGAGTTAGTCAAGACTTGATCCCAAGTTCATTCTCAGCTGTTCTGTCTGTGCAGCTTCCAGGAAGTGATAAGGGTGCTTTGAAGAAGAAGATCTCATAGATCCCTGTGGGCTCCAATGCAAACTCAGACTTGTTCTTGACTGAGATTCTGGATATTGCCAGTGATCACGACTGAAAAACAAGCTTTCATTGACTTGCCTAAAATCACACTGTAGTTCTAAGGCCAACAGCATTAAATATTTTTACTGTGCCCTGTCTTGTCACTCCATATCTTCTAAGTTCAGTAATAAATAAGGCAGGAGCAGCCTCCTGTATGTTATAGTTCTGAACCACCCTGATGATTCACATGGTTTACAAGGAGCACTGAATGAAAGAAATATTCCACCGAAACAAAACACTGTAAGCACACAAACCAAAATTGCATCCCAATATGTACATACTTGGTTAAGGCTGCAAAAAAACCCATAAATCCTATCATAACCTAACTTTCTGGCACTTGACTTTTCTGTCTTAGTAAGGAACAAGTTTTCTGTTTAAAAAAAAAATAAAATAAAAGTCAGAGAACCATTAGACATACCCCTAATGTGCAAAAGTATCAAAGAAAAGACTGGAAACTCATACATGGAACAGCCTTCTGCTCTTGCACATAATAGCACAGCTCATACAAAGTATCACTGATTTTTCATCCAGCATGTTGATCTACCTTAAAGATTCAAGTTATGTGTCCTGGTTTTGGCTGGGACAGAGTTAACTTTTTTCAGAGTAGCTAGTAAGAGGCTATGTTTCAGATTTGTGCTGAGAAGGTGGCTGACAACACACTGATGTTTATAGTTGATGCCAGGACAGCCAAGGACTTTTCAGCTTCTCTGCTGTGCTAGTGTCTGCAGGTGCAGGAGAAGCTGGGAGGGAGCATAACCCCAATTACTAGCCTAGGATTCAACCTTAAGTTTAGGATTGAGACTCACACTGGCCAATGGTATACTCCATATCGTGCACATCATGCCCAGTATATAGATTATGTCTGTCTGGAAGTTCTCTCTCTTGGTCTGGGTTGTCTCCCTCTGGGTCGCCTCTCTCTCACAGTTGTGCCGGTCTCTCGGACACTTGGTCTCTTATCTCTTTTCTGGGATTGCAGTTTTGGGACTTTCCCTGCTCTGGGATTGTTAGCCAGGAATGGGCTGAGCCTTGGTCATCGGGTGATGAGCAGTATCCCTGTGTATCACTCATTTGTACATTTGCACATATTACTATTATTACTATAATTATTATTATTTTCAATATTATTGTAGTTTGGTTATTAAATTGTTCTTACCTCCACCCATGAGTCTCTTTTCCCTTTCCCTCTTTAATTTTCTTCCCCATTCCTGGGAGAGGAGAGGGGGGAGGGTGACTGAGTGGTCCTTGTGGTGCTTGTCTGCCAGTCAGAGGTTCAAAACCACAACATTATGCCAGTAGTTTTCAGAGATACTTGCTGCCAAATAGCACACTTAAGGCAGAGGCCTACTCAGATGCCAAATGTCATGCTACCTGTTCCATTGAGTTACTCAAGCTTCACAGTAACACCACTGCAATGCTTTTACTAGTTTTTAACCTGAAAGTATAATGTAGTCTTCTCCAGTCTTATTCTAGGAAATGGCCATACACTGTTTACTGATGGTTTCCAGAGAAATTCAAGCTAAGGCAAATCTCTCAGATGGAAGGTTTCACCACAAATGCTTAGAACTCAGCAAAGTTGTGAGAAATTGAAGGCAAATTCTTGAAATGCTTGTGAAACTTAACTTCATAATATTCTTCCAGACTCTTTTGTGTCCTAATAAAAATTTGTAGGCACGAAAGACATTTAGAACTAGAATTTTTATTTGATCCATCGATCAGCAGGTTTTTTTTCAGTGGGCGACTCTGTTCTTCATGCGTGTTTATAGCAGAAACCAGAATTTCCACATTACTGTTGGTCAACAGAAACAAGTAATCCTCATTCTAGCCAGTCCAAAAAGAAACTGGCACATAGTAACATCCATCATAAATAATGAATGGACCAATTTCAAAGTTTAATATTACATCAATATTCACACTTTTTTGAATATTGATGTAAATTGGTTTAAATTGACCAGATGCTCTGAAGATGGCGTAGACAGGTGCAAATTATTTCTTTCCTGTCAGCAAATCCCATTAGTCTTTAGAAGAGATACACTAAAAGGGAAAGCAGCTGCTTGTTCCCCTTAGAGACTGCAGAGAAAGGTCCCCCTAATTCCTCCTTGGGAATTTCACAGAAGTGCTGAAAATGCAAAATAAGCTTGGGATCAGGTCTTTAATCAAAACTTTACCTTGACTGACTACACTTTTTACTACCCACTCCTCAGTACAATTATCCTGTCACAGGTTTATCTAATGCTCTCTGTCCCTTTTGTGAGGTTTGTGATTATGTTTACAAAAATAAATAAGAGGCTGGAACCACTTTCTGACCCTGAGGCTAAGTGTTGCCCTAGTTCATATTCATTCCAAAAGAAGAGATAAGCAAAACTTCCAGTTTTCTGAAATATTTCTATTTGATTCAAAATTATGACAGTTAGTCATTGTGTTAACAATTAAATTATACATATATTCGCACACTAGTACTTGGTTCCACAAGGCAATTCAGTGTTATTTACTAATATGAGCAAAGCCTCTAAGCACAATGAAGACTTCCTCTTGAAGTCTGACTACTTATCTTTTCTGGTTTACATCTGCGCATCCCTCCCAAGGGCTCTTCCTTCTTTCTTTGTGAATGAGTGCCTAGTGTTCCAAAACAGGCTTTTCCTCTTTCCTTGATTTTACAGGACCACAGATGACCCTGCTTTGAAAGCAGTCTTCTTTCTAGGTGTACTTAAGTCTTGACCATAAACCCAGCATAAAAGCATAATGAAATTGTGATATGAGTAGAGCTGCAATGTAGTTATACTTTTATGTTAATTCTACAATATACTTATGCTACAGTAGGGATTGCACTCTATATAGTGTATGTGGATAGCTGGCCTATAAAACATTTATATGTTAGATAATACATGGGGCAAGAGAAAGAATAATAGTGTGGGGATTGCTGGAGCAAGAAAACAAGATCAAGATGGAATACAGCAACTAAACAAGGTAAGAAAGGTAAGGGGAAAGAGTGAGGCCACGTTAACAGGAAGGGACTGTCGTATGCAGTACTGGAGCTCTGGTGCTAATGGAAGCTTAAAGCTCTTCCCCTTTCCCCATCCCATCTTTGACAAATTATCAATCTTGTAACCTTGTAATTTTTTATAGTATTTTTCACCTTTCCCTCCACCTTGACATGCATGTAACTATTGTTATACACTTAAAAGATTATATAGATATCATTAATATAAATTGCCTCTTTCTGACTCTGTGACTGAATTTGCATTTTCAATATTAGTTTTCAGGCCAGTTTTAATACTGTTTTGTATGCAGAGTTTGTTGGATATGTTCTTTTGATTCCTTTCTGAAAATCCATGAATACATCATACAGTAAATGATCCATTTATCTTTTCTTTTTTCTACCCCCAGCTGTGCCTGTTTGTGATGAAATTAATTCTTTACTTTTCCTCTGAAAATAAGGTGGTCCTTAATCGTTAAATGAATGCCTACTTCTTCCTTTTGCAAATAGAAGACAGCTGTATATTGTCTGAAGGCATGCACACAACATATACACACATGGAAATCAGCTTCCAACAATGATCATACCATTTGTATAAGATTGATAAGGCTTTTGAAGCTTTACAATTTTCATAACTTAGTGGAAGTAGGGAATAAATCTGTTCTTCCAGTTTGTGTTGCTGTTCTTGTGTGTTATGGGAACAGCAGCTTCACTTCTGCATTGCATACCAAAAAGCAGCTCAATAAATGAAAGAAAATATATGGCTGTATTTGCAAACAATTACAAATACATAGGGTAGATTCACCTTCCCAACTTGCTGAGCGTGACTCTTCTGTATGACTGTCTGAAATTCGGACAAATTCAAGTAAAAATTGCTGTTGCCACAGTAGCCATTCAACTTCATAAACACTCAATTTACATGCAGCTTTGTCAAAGACATGGGCCAGGCTTACAGCAGTTTTACTGAGAAACAGAAATTTCCAGAACTGGCAGTGTAAATAGAAATAGCAAAAGAGGTAATGCTATAAGAATAAATATTGGAAATACAACTAGGAAACTGTATTGGGGCAACTAATTTAAAATATTTTCTTGTCTGTAAATATAAAAGCTTGGAGTCACCTGTCTCTAATGTACATAGATTAAACCTTCCCACTCACTTGATACAGCTGACACTGAAAAGGTACAGTGAAAAAACGATTGATTCAGAGAGCAAATGTGTGAAATTAAAGTAAATTGTTTGGAATTTAAATTTTTGACAGGTCAGGTGCTAAAGCACGAATGCTGGTAACTGGCTTTTCTCCAGTTATCTAGTGAAGTTTGAAGTTCCCAGTCTCTCTAAAACCTACCATCACTAGGATCCTCTGAGATCTTTCACTAGGATCACATTTTCACATCTTTTCCTAGGCTGTGATCTGCTGCACTGGGTTGATACATCCATATAGAGTTAACAAGCAGGGAGGGTGAATAGCATGCTGTACAACATGCTGCCTGCCATACTAATGATGCTGCAGTAGCCCAGTGCAATAAAAGTGCCTTTGAGTTTCATGCCCAACAGATTGTAAAGAACTGATGTAGCTATCATTGCCTTGACACATGATCAACTTCCCTGTCCCAAAAAACTGGTACTCCTTTGCAGCAGAATTTATGGACAGCATGAATGTGGAGTAGGGCTTTAAACTCACAGTGGGAAGAAAACTTTGGGAGTCACAGGGATTTCTAAGTGTGATGGCTTAATGGCTTTCCTATAATTCTCATAAATAAAACTGAGTGTAAGTAAAAGAAAATGCAAAGTAAGAAAAATGAAGACATTGAACAATATCTGTAGGTGCATCTCATTGTCTGGAACTATTTCCCTGAGATCTGCTAACACCACTCCCTCTTAACACACATAAGGTAGGTTTTGTACTGGGTGAGATTTTCATTGCTGTTGTCTTCCACTTGAGACCATTCTATACTGCTGGAATTCCACACCAGAGAGAAAAAATCAGGTATAAATACAGCAAGCTCAAACCAAGGTTACTTATAAAGAGAAAAAATGTGGAAAGAGAAGTTATCTTTCAACAACTGTTGCTATTTCAGTGTGAACGCACATTTTCAGTGTGAACACTTGGAAAGAAAAATTTTTAAAAGTTTAATTATTAAAATGGTGAAAGAAGCCAAAGGGGAAAAAAAATCTCTGTTTTTAAGTAAAAGTCTTATTCACTAGATGATAACTGGAAGTTGCACACTGGTCTTCTAGCATTTAAGGAGAAACTGATGACAGATTTGTAAGAAACTAATCCAGTCATATGATTAAATATGCAGTACAGTCATGTGGTTGGAAAGATTATCTGATATAATTAGCAAATAAGATAAACCAGATACCTAAAATAGAAGAAATAATAAGGAAAAATCCTTCATTAAAAACTCATCATCTAGAAACCATACGCTAACAGCCTTCTCCCCAAAATAAACAGACAAAACAATGATTAAATAACAGAGTAAGATCACAAAAATCACGAGTAAGAAATGTGAGGAAAGAACATTTTGCAACCAGAAAGAAGAAAAGTATCTTTAGCTGTTAACTCATGCAGCCCCTCAGACAATCATCATAGTCACCCAGTGTAATAGCTTTTGTACAAAACTATATCTCACACAAGAGAGGCTCCTATATCAGTATGCTGTAAGCACTCCGTTACAGAAACAGCATGAATGGGAGCACTTCAGTAGTGACATTTGCGGACTGTATCCATACACCAAGAAAAGCTACAGCTGAAGGCAAATTACCATTTGAAGGCAGGTCTGCCTGCTCCCTCAGCTTCTCCATAATCCAAGCTGTAAGGGAGGGGTAAAGTTAAAGAAAACAACCACAAGCCAAAGGTCCAAATGCTTCATTACTTTTTCAGGCAAACACAAAAGTCACATACTAATCTCAAACATTTTCAACGAGAGAAAGGATCTTTAAGTGGCAAGGGAACTAAGAAGTACAATGGTAGGTGGTATTTTGAAGCCTGCACTTATTCTCCATAAAAAGGTCAGGACCCAAGTAAAGGACTGAAAGATTCAGAGCACTACGGGAAGAAGTACAACACTAGACAGAAATCTGCCATGAAGACAAACACCTACCAGAAATATCTAGCACACCGAGGAACTGCATAAGCAGCCAACTCTTCCAACAGAGAGAATTTTTTTTTTCCCCCCACCTACAGTGCCTTCTGTAAATAACTTCCTCGTGATGTTAAAGCTGCCATGGAGCTGCACACTGTGAAGCTCTATGGTGAGAAAGGATAACTGAGGATAATTCTGTACTCTTTTGGTATCATTGCTCTGTTTGCACACTGGCGTTTGATATAGATGGCTTTTTTTAGCCTTCAGACTGGCCAAACTGCACATATGAGAATGAAACTGGTGTCAGGGCACAGCAAGGAATGTCTGCTCCCTCAGAGCTTGAGAGCCAGGAGCGACATTGGTCCCAATGGTTGCTGTCCCCTGGGGCTGTCTACGTTAGGCAGGTTTCTAATAGAAAACAGACAGAGTGAGTAAAGAACCAAAGCTGGGGTCTATCCACTGGATCCAGCAAGGAAACAGGGCCAGAAGCAGCCATTACTGCTACACCATAGCTTAACCCAGGACTGGTAGCCCGGGCCTGAGCTGAAATAAAGATGCCAGGGTGTGGGTGGGGGACCCCAGGTGGGGCTGATCAGGGCCCCTAAGGCCTGTTAGTGCCCTCAGGAGCCTGATAGATAGCACTAACACAAACTTAATAAAAACTTGCCAGAGAAACAAAGATTGATTGAGTTTCTCACAGCTCCAGAGCAGCCACCAGCTCTGCAGGACAGCTCACTCTGCTTAGTCCCCTCAAAACTTCCCAGTGCTCCTACACCATGTCTTCTCTCATAGCTTCTGCAGCAAGTTCCAGGTTAGGTAACAGGCTTGTAAAACCTGGATGTACACCAAAGCTATGGAGATAGTATATGAAAAGTAATACTTTTCACTGTAACAGTTTTCACAGTCAGAAAAGTAGGCATAAGGATGCACAGATGCTAGAAGTGGAAAAAAGAAAAGGGAATCTCTCTCTTCTTGGGTGTCTGTAGCACACTTTGCTTCTCCAGGATGCGAGAAATGGAGGAAGCCTAAGCATTGACCAAAAGAGGAGACAAGATCCAAATCTAAGGCTCGGTAAGGAAAAAATGGGAACAAGTGAATGGATGGTGGAGCAGATTATGGTACAGATCTTGTAGAGAAGAAAACAGGACTGAAGAATATCCCAGGTGGGAAAAAAGCAAAGAAGAAGAAAAGGACTGGAATTAGCAGGGCTCCAGGGAATGGAGTTACTGAGCTGAGAAGAGCAAATCTGACAACCAAACAGGAGAAAGAATACAGGTGCAGTCAGATTAGGTTCACTGGAGCTAGACTGAAAATCAAGGATCAGGCTAAGCAGACAGAACCCGGGCAGCCTCCAGGGCAAAGTAATGCTCCTAGGTGGCTGCTGAAGTCTGAGAACTGAACAACAATGCTGAATGGCTGGTAAGCCCCATTGCTCACTCTAAGCTCCCATTTTACCCAGTACAGATCTGAGACAAGACGCGGCCACACACCAGACACACTTTGGCCTTCTTGGCAGAAAAATCAGACACCTCAGCAGGGCAGGAGCTGCAGTGGGCACAACAGCTGCCCATGACCTTCACAGTCCAGGAACCAGCCCTCTGCTTGCAGCTGTTCTGCAGGTAATGGGATTTCTGTCCCTGGACTCATTTCTAAGGCAAATCTTTGTTATTTATCAAGTAAGCTATAAATATTTTTCTAAGATCTGAGAAAGAGAAGCTAAGGTCTGCCCCTGTCCTTGTATCCAAATTGTCTCTTCTTGCCTACAGACGTCAAACCAGTTTTACAAGAATGTTCCAGAGGTGTTGCCTTGCAACACAAAGTTACACATTACTTGTCCTTCAACAACCCTTTCCAAAGAGACAATACACACTATTACATATTTGCTCTGTGTTTCTTTGCTCAGCAGTTCCTCTGGTCCTTTTGCACTCCACAGTTTGTTCTTTTTCAGAAGACAGACACACAGAGTCCACCTCTTTCCTGTCTCCTTAAGACTCTTTATACAGTTGCTTTTGCTTAGCTACTGTCTCCTCAGAATAAGACAGAATTCGTCAAATACCACTATTTTCTTGGCCTATATTCTTACATTTTATTTGAATTTGAAACCCAGTTCGGTGGTGTTAACAGATTTGATCCGTTGTGATTTCAGTTGAACAACACTGGAGAAGGTGAAAGGTTCAGTTCAAGGGTATAACTCTGTAACTTAAACTTAACTGACATAATTTTGTGATTGAGATTTGTGTTTTGGTAATACCACATCCAGAAAATAGTGACCAACCATCTGAAAACAACACAGAATAAAGCTTGTTTTTCTTAAATACAATGTCCTCTGTGTCACAAAGACCTGCTCCAAAGTAGGTACAAGGACAAGCTATTAACAACCATCACTATCTTTGGCAGTTCAATTTTATGTTGCGGCTTCTGCAGCACCAGACCATGTCATCTGAGAGAGGACTGCCATACCTTGTGAAGCAGTTTTCTGAGCAGGCTAACCTAGTTCCAGTATCAGAATCCTATGTCTTCCTACTTTATTTTTATCCCACGCTGAAAACAAGTTTTCTGTTACCACAGAGTGTTTTCCTCTTCTCTCTGCTTGTTAATCATACAATCAAAACTAAAAGAGTTTCTGAAATCACAGAATCATGGAATCATAGAATGGTTAGGGTTGAAAAGGACCTCAGAGATCATCGACTTCCAACTCATCTGCCATGGGAAGGGACACCTTCCACCAGACCAGGTTGCTCAATGCCTCATTCAGCCTGGCCTCGAACACCTCCAGGGATGGGGCATCCACAGCTTCCCTGGGCAACCTGTTCCAGTGTCTCACCACCCTCACAGGGAAAAATTCACCCCTCACAATGAAAAATTTCTTCCTGATATCTAAAATCCAGAAGCCTTTTCTGACTTTTCATGGTAATCTTCCCCTTGGGAAAAAGAAACCAACACATTTCCCTCCTCACCTACATTACAGCTAGAGATTATTTTTCTGTTTCTGGATACCAACACTCAGTTTCATTCCAAGCTTTGGAAACATATGCTGCCAGTCTCCAGTGATCATACTGTCTTTGTACAAGTGTGCCCCCAAGGCCCTGCTGAGCATCAGGTGACAGCTTTTTCTGGCACGTATCGTACTCAAATGTTAGGACAGTTGCCTTCTGTTTGAACTGTGTAAGAATTTCAAACTCCATGCTTTGATTGGTATCTCTTACCTGATCTGCAGTTTTACTGGTTAAGAAAGGCCTCTAAGTAAGCAACTGGACTAGGTAAACACTTTCCCCAAAACATATTATTCCCACAAATTTTTGTACACCATTTTCTTTCTATAGGTCAAGTAATCACCTCTACCCTACTGACACTTGTCTGTATCCCATAACAAGACACTTTTCCTAATTCTATGGTTTCTTTAACCTTACATTTGCTGTGTTATAAATCTGCAACATGAGACATTTTCAGAGCTTATCTGAATGTCTGGTTCTGTCCCTGTGTTGTTTCATCTTACATTAGACTATCCTCTGTGTAATACCTTAATAATCTGGATACCTTTAACTGTTCATATATTTTGTGACTGTACTTCAGGTACAAAGCATAGCTCCAAATGTAAGCCAGCAGAACCACAGTTCCCCAAACAAGGTATTAAAAGCATACAAACTCCTTAAAAAAAAAAAATAGTCAATTATCACAATCAATATAAAATATTGAACACATTGTTTGCCACAAAAATTCTTCTTCAATATCTACAGGCTGATACTTTTTTACCACAGTTGTTCAAATTCTTTGTGATCATCTCTTCCCATTGAAATCTAGCTACTGAAGAATTAATACACTCAGCATGCTCTTGAACTCTCTCTGGAATACCAAAAATAACCAATTTACCTAAATTGTCATTAAGATTGAGAGGTTTCTTTTGAGCATGGTAGGACAATTCTTATTACATGTATTCTCATATAATTGGGTTTTCTTATCTGTTTCATAGTTTGATGATTTATTATGTCTTCTGTTAAAGATGTCTTGGAAAGATATTTTATATCTCTAAAGATTTCCACCCTACAGTATACACCTCCTACACTACGCAAGCAAAAGCTAATTCAAAGGAGCAATTTGTACATTCTCTCAGCATTCACTCTTTCCCTGGAGATGACAGAAATGAGTCTCGGTTAGGTGAGACTAACTCTCTTTAAAGTACTCTTGATTATTTACAAATCCCTACACAACCATGATCCATTTTATTTTAGCAGCTATTATCACCCTATTGTCCATGAAGATACACTCAATTCTGAAGACTTCTAGTCTGTGGGTAATTGTGTAAAGTAATCTGAGCTCAGTGTGTGTCTGGATTTTAGGTTCTGTTTCTTCCTACATGATTTAGGATCTTTAGGATTTCTTTGACATGAATCATAAATAGTACTTGTCATCATTAAAAGATTTTTTAATTCCGACCAATAAATGTTTAATTCTGCTAAGTTTTCTTTTTATAAAATGCAATAAAATGTGTGATTTCAGAGTTTAAGAATAGTCACTAGGTTTATTATTAAATTCTGATTCCCTAGGTGCTATTATAATACATATGAAATGTAAACAAAGATCTGAACAGAAAAAAAAGCATATTTTTAAGCTGCTGGTTACATAATTTAGAATCTAAGACAGAAATACTTCATAAAATGTATGAAGTTGAAATCACTTCCTTCTGCTCATACTTGCTGATGGTTAGGAAAATTAATAATACCCTTATTTATTAATGACTTTGCAGTAAGTAATATCTGCTATATGGTTTGATGAAGCTTAAGCACTGGCTGAAATTTCTAATGGAATAATGTCCAAAGATCACACTCAGTGGATAAGGAACTGGCTGGATGGTCACACTCGAAGAGTTGCAGCCACCAGCTAAATGTCCAAGTGGAGACCAGTGACAAGTGGCCTTCCACAGGAGTCAATATTGGAACCAGTGATGTTTAACATCTTTGTTGGAGACCTGGACAGCGGGATCAAGTGCACCCTCAGCAAGTTAGTTGACAACACCAAGCTGTGTGGTGCAGTTGATGTGCCGGAGGGAAGGGATGCTATTCAGAGGGACTTTGACAGGTTTGATGAGAAACTGAATATGACCCACCAAGGTGTGCTTGCAGACCAGAAAGTCAGCTGTGTCCCAGGCTGCATCAGAAATGTGACCAGCAGGTCAAGGAAGGTGAGACTTCCCCTCTACTCTGCTCTTGTGAGACCCCATCTGGAGCACTGCATCCAGCTCTGGAGTCCTCAGCACAGGAATGACATGGACCAAGTCCAGAGGAGGGCCGTGGAGATGGTCAGAGTGGTGGAGCACTTCCCATATGAGGACAGGCTGAGAGAGTTGGGGTTGTTTATCCTGGAGAAAAGAAGGCTCTGGGAGACCTTCTAGCATCCTTCCAGTACCTGAAGGGGGCCTACAGGAGAGATGGGGAGGCACACTTTATCCGGGAGTGTAGTGACTGGATGAGGGGTAACATTTACAAGCTGAAAGAGGGTAGATTTAGAGGAGATATTAGGAAGAAATTTTTTCCTATGAAGGTGGTGAGGCACTGGAACAGGTTGCCCAGGGAAGTTGTGGATGTCCCATCCCTGGAGGTGTTCAAGGCCAGGCTGGATGAAGCTTTGAGCAACCTGGTCTAGTGGGCGGTGTCCCTGTCCATGGCAGGGGGGTTGTAACTCAATGATCTTTAAGGTCCCTTCCAACCCAAACCATTCTATGATTCTGTAATATGAGCAATACGAACTCAAAGACTCGTTATTCCTATATGAAACTTTGAATGTGTCCATGGTATCTGAAAATAAACAGAATACATTTTTCTTTGTTAACAACACTGAAAAATACCATTAAGGAGTTATCTTAGGTTAAAAGAATGCAAAGAACAAATAAAACTGCAATTTCAACATGGAACATAAAGTGTCAGCACAAAGTAACTACATTAGTAAGTGGATACTGTGAACTCAGGGGTTCACAGTTTTAGGTTGTGCATGTTCTGTGTTTGCTTCACTCAGAATTTAAAGGAGAGAAGATGCTACAAATATAAAATGAATAAAATATTTTGACATTTTGGGTAAGATACATTTGATGAGCAGCCACTCTTGAAAACAAAAAACTATCTCAATATTAGGGTTAATCTGGCATCCTTTTACTGCAGGTTAGGAAGGTGTTATTTAACATAATGATGTTGATAATGTCCTACTAAATATTGAATTCTATCCTGGGAAGGATATTTTATGTGAGAAAGAATAGACACATAGACCATGTTATGAAAAGTGCATTATATAGACATTAGTTAGATCCAGACTTCATGAGCTCATCTGAGACAGTGATCTACACATTATGGTGCATATGCAGCATTATCCAGACCTGAAATAATGGCATTATTCAGAAATCCTGAATATCACCAGACACTGGAAGCTGGTAATACTTTTTCTCTGTACCACCGCTATTCCAATCACAGTTAGATGCTGATAACACCAATCTAGCTCTAGAGTCAGCTCGCTAATGACAGCTGTAGAAGTACTGTATTCACATGCAGTCTCTGTGTTACAGTAATAAAGGCAATATTAAAAAATCTTATACTGGGGTATTTTTATTACTTTTTCAGGTTCACACTATCATCCACCACACAATTTTAAAGCTGTATTGAGACACAACGTTATTTAGAGTGTTGTTGGGTAAAATCTAAAACTCCAAGGGTTTCATGTGCAGTTAAATTAATGTCTAAAAGACATCTGTGTTTTTTGTTTTATCCTTTGTTATAACACCTTTTTTCTTCTCTTTACAGTCAAAAATTTCATCAGAGTTATTCTGTTAGTTAACAATTGTGCAATTTTAGCTGTTCTTGCAGGTAGAAACTGGAGATGTATTTGTAATTATCCTGCAGCATGAAAACACCTACCTTGTGTATTATGATCCAGACTGTGTGGCAATCTGGCATTTCATTTTCATAATGTTACAAAGTGTAAAAACTTTAGCGAAGTCATTGATGGATTTTTTGAATTTCTTTTTTTCACTATGTAGTCTCTATCCAAGGAGTAAATTTGAGTATCTTAAGAGAGGGGAACTAGGAACTGATTTGATTCCATGCTTGGAAAGTCCTTTTCCTAAAGGAAGTTTTTCACAACAGTTTAAAAACAGAAATGTTTCATAAGATTCTCATTTTTTGATAAATCATGTGTTTATGAGCTTCCCTAGATGTCTTCATTAATGGGTCTCTACTGCCTTTTACCACCTCATCAGTAATCAGCCCTTGCACAATGTCACTGCACTAGTGCAGCTGCACCAGAGATGAAGAATGCATTTTCTCTAACTTTTATTCTATTTTTGCTCCCACAGGCTCTACCAAATCCTTGATCAGTTATCATAGTCTCGTTTTGCATTTTGCTGGGTGACTGGTGGTTTGGCAATATGTTTCTCTCTTGAGTCCCAAACTTCTCTCTTAGGACAAACAGAGAACAACACTGTTCACTTTTTCCATACAGAACAATGCCACAGACAGCCCTCAAGTTCATAAAACTATATTTTATTTTCGGGCTAAACTGTCTGCTGAAGTTCTTGCAGATTCTGTTCTTGATTTCATTCCCTCTGGTATTCACAATGCTTCTGTTTCCTACTGTGTACTCCCAGGACGGCTATAATCTCTCTGCCAGCAGCAGTACAGAGAAACCCTTTGTATCTGCCATCTACTCCAGATCCCAACCCCAAGCTTTAAATCATGAAAGCATCTTCTGACCTTACCTTATTTTTCTTACTGTATCCCATGCATTCTTCTTACTTTGCTCTATTCCACAAACTTTTTACATGTCCCCAAGTAAGCACAGAAGCTTACAGCCACATAATTCCCCTCCCCACTTCTACACACTCTGTAAAATGTTTCCTGGCGATTTGCCTTGGCATGCAGCAAAACTGTGTTTGTTTTAATCTGAAGCGTGTGGTACATAATAAATGCCTGACAAAAATGCCTTTTACTAGGATTTAAAATACCAGTGCGGTCATGTTCCTTTCCAGAACGTTTAATCCAATGCCTTTCAGATATCTGAAAACCAGGAAATAAGGAAGTGATGTGTATATAACTTAAAGTTATGAATATATATATATAAAAGCTAAAATACACCAGTGAAGCATTGGCTCTACTCTTCCTCCCCAGCTGGCAAAAATCCACACACATTTCAGCTGGATTCACTGTGCTAAATGCAGTGAAACTGAATGGTGAAGGGATTAGTTGGAGCAGCTTGGCCATATGAGGAGATCTGGGTCTGAGTCAGAACTGGGTGTATTCAAGGAGAGAGAGGTCTATGCGTGTCTTAATACAATATCAGTGCAAAGAAATTCAAGCTTTTTCTTGTCATGGATTTCTCAGTGTTGTGAGAGTAAAAATCCTGCAGAAAAATTAACTGCATTTATGGAATTATATAAAGAAATTGTAAAACATCACATATCTGAAGTTACTTCCTAGCTAACCCATGGGGGGATAGATTCAACTCATTGTAGTTCACTTAGCTACACTTTTTACCATCAAAAAGGTAAAAAAAAAAGAAAAAAGTTAGACATCATCCTAAAGTTGTCAAGGGCTTTATTTCCTCTGAAATATGCCCTTGTTGGCAAAGACTAAGTGTGAATGTGTATATCATGGACTTTTAAGGGCACTGCTCAAAGACGTCAGATTAACAATTTCACATCCTATAATTCAGAATTTTCTGGTTTTAAAAGGTTAAGTTTCACTGACCCTAACCCTTAGGTAGGGCACCAACCCACGTGTCCCTTAACTCAGCATTGAAACAGTTTCTTTTATCAGAGAATTTCTGACCACATCTAGATGTAAAAACAGAAAAAAAAAATCAAAATATTAAAATCATTTTCCCTCATAATATCAGGTGAATTATGCCTCTCCTCATTGAACTGATTTTTTCTGGAGTACTGAAATATTTAACTCTACAATTTAAGCAACATTTTCTGTGTGTTTGTTATTGAAGAGGCCTCACCTGAGACTAGACAGAGAAGTCACTACTTTCAGTTCAACTTCAGTACAAAGCCACTGTGAAAGACCAAATCTGAAGTATTGTTTTCACCCTATAGGACTGTCATAATCTGTAAATCCTCTAGCAGAATAAGAATGCAACTGAAAATTTCCTACCTATTCTTATCATATCAGACACTGCTCAAGTCAAATAATTATTTAGGAGGTCTAATATGCCTTACTATTTTGCCTGTAAGTGAAAAGCATACTAGCAGTAAATTTATCTTTTCTCATCTACCTGTTCAAAATGTAAACTGCCAACACTGAACATTGCCCAGTGCAGAGGATCCAGGGAAAAAATATAACAATAGGCTTAGTAAATATCCTTGCTTTATTCAGAATGTGCCTCTTTATCCCCCATGTGTGTGTTTTTTTTGTTTGTTTTGTTTTATTTTGTTTTGGGTTTTTTTTGTAAGGATGTATGGAGAACATCGAGGTACAGGAACTGCAAGTGACTAACAAGCTGCAGGTAATGCAAAACTGAAGCAACACGTAAGTTTTATGCTGTCAAAAGTTCTGACCTGACCAAACCCCAAAACTTCTATTACTCTTGCTACCCAAATTCGCATGCAATCTGTAGCCAGTTTCTCTTCCATTCCTATCTTGTCAGCCCAGTCTCTTGTCTTATATTGGTCTAGTATGATCACTACCAAAGTAAAGGGTTACAGACTACACATTCTAAAAATATTCCAGTATGTCTACTATTTTACAGTGTGTACATGCTCTAGGAGGCAACATTTCACTGCTGATCCAAGGGGCAATATCATTATATTCCCTTTTTTCTTTTTCAAAACTCTATCACTGCAATAAATATCAAAAGTCTTCTTATAGAGAGGGTATTTGATGGAAGCACCACTGAAAACTAATGAAAGATGCACAGAAACCTTTGCTTACAGTCAACTCATCAGTCTAAGGAAGTGTATTTTTTATTTGTGAAGACAGCTTCTAAATTTCCAGCCTAAATATATTCATGGTAAATTTATAATCATTTGATCATATGCCAACACTATCCTTTACTGTTTTTCTTTTTCTTATAGCTTTTTTTGGATATATTTATGAATAAAAATATATTCTTTCACAGGTATTCTTTTGTTCTTGCAATATTTGCTGGTAATACTGGCCCTTATTCCCCACTCATTCTAGTTGTTTACACATTTATGCAGCACACCTGTCTTGATCATCAAAGACAACAACCTAATGCTTAAGACAATATTTCACCAGTGTCTTCAATATTATCTACCTCTACAGAAAACCTCTCTGATTTCTACTATTAAGGTTTTTTTTCTTGCCTCAAATATCATTTTGTTGACTTGATGATTGATTAACATACTCATAGTCCTTCCTTTTACTGATGTGCCTCAGTTTCAAAAGTTTGTAAATTTAGTGCTTTTTTCCCCCAGATTTTTTCAAGCAATATAATTAACTGTGAATTAGAAACAGTCAAGCCACAAACTTTAACAAGATTTCCCCCCCAATTTATGATGCTAGATGATACAGCAGAGATGCCATCAAATTTTCATTCTTATTAAGCTAAGTTTTACCACCCAAGATCAAGGAACACTAGTAGTTCACTTGTTCTTGTTGGAATTAACATGTTCAAAAGATCAAAAATGTTGGTCACGTTCTACAGTTCCTATGGTCCCCCAGACTTTAGGCCTATAGTCTTTTTTTCTGATTTGCTCCCTTGCCTCAGGTAAGGCTGTTGATCATAAATGTTTGTTCATAGCAATACATTGACTTTCTTGAGGGAATTTGTCAATTAAAAAAAATAGGGTAAATGTGATATTAAACTATTCCTCTATGTACCCTGTTATCCTGACAATCCTGATGGCCTGCTAAAGGATCATAGCATAACTCAAATGTTTCCCTGTTGTGCCATACCTCTAGATACCATCTATATAAACATGTCTGCTCCTCTACACACACTGTATCTAATGAAGTCCCTGTAGTCTTCTGTACTGTCAACAGGAGACCCACACTTCACCTCACAGACAGCCTTGAAATTCTCAGCTGAAACACAGAGGAGTGTGAGGCTGAATCTGGTTATCCAGCCTGAAATCTACATAAGATGATATATCAAAATATGTTACACTATGGTACTTACATGGGAAGGTTTTGTGGAGCCTTTCTGAGCCCTAAGATCTTTCTTATACTTTAAAAGGATACTGCAGTAATCCAGGAGTTACTCAGTGTTGAACTGCATTACACACTTTTGCCTGAAGACAGAAATTAAAAAAGAAAGAAAGGATTCATTCTATGTCAAACCCTTCATTCAATTCTTAATTTTAATTATTATCATAAAAAATGCATAGAATACAGGATGGCATGGAATACTTTGCACTAGAAAGATACCCCAGTCTTCAGTTATGAGAGAGAATAATAATAAAAATAAAATTGACAGAAATTATTTCAACAACAAAATTCCCAATATGCTTGTCTTCCACAGCTCCTATGCAGCCCAGTGATATTACCAACAGCCCAGGTTGCTTTTATTGCAAAGAGAATTTTGGGGGACTTTGATATGTTCTGGTTGTGACTGCTGTCTACCTTAATTTCCTACTGGTCCCTTGGGAATCTCATGATGGAGACACACAATCTGGCACCTCTTTATCATCTCTTGCCTGTGTACAAATCCTCACTAGCATTAGAGTTTTCCTTTCTATTGCTAAGGTATTTCTGTGAGGGGAAAAAGAAAAAAAAAAAAACCAGAACCAAAACACAAGCAAGACCACAAAACAGTGGTTCTTACTTCATATTATAAAACAGGCCTCTCTGGAACCACTTCTTTCTCTGTACTTGCACTACTAGTACAGTATATGGAGTTCTGTCAAGGAATACAGCTTTATCAGCAATAAACTGACACTATTACAACACCTTTGAGTCACCACAAAAAGAAGATGCTACAAATACATGAGCCAATCCAGCCTTTGGGTGTATATTTCTCAAAACTTCCCCGCTCTGACGATGCTCTGCTGTGTTCCCACTTTTTTTTTCAGGAAATTAAATTTCTATAAAGAGTTTGACACTAATGGCATCTTGCAGTATTGTTTCCTAGAGGGGGAAAAAAGTAGTTCTACCATGTCTTTTCCTGTGGCTCCAAAAAGCGAAGTCTCACTGACTCCTGATTCCCTTTAGTATTCTGTCACTTATCACATTGCTTTGAATCTTCTGCTCCTCAGAAAACTCCCCAGCTTTACTCCCTCATATTCAAATTCCAGTCCAGGAATAAAGATCTCAACCTTCACTGCTGAATAACAGCTCTCCACAACTATCAACAGGACAAAGAAGTTTCTAAAACCACATTCCAAGCAACCAGTTAAAAGATCTTCCACCTTTAGTGCCAGTGAAGTGAATGAAGTAATGGAACGGATTGTCTTGAGGGAGATCACGCGGCAGGTGTGGGATGACCAGGAGATCAGACCTAGCCAGCATGGGTTCGTGAAGGGCAGGTCCTGCTTGACCAATCTGATCTCCTTCTAAGATCCTGTGACCTGTCTGATGGATGAAGGAAAGGCTGTTGATGTGGTCTACTTAGACTTCAGCAAAGCCTTTGACACTGTCTCCCATGCTATCCTCCTGCAAAAGCTGGCAGCCCGTGGCTTGGAT
>WKFP01015208.1:1135735-1271654 GCA_011057875.1 Pterocles orientalis | reverse complement strand
TAGAACTAGAGGGAATGGTTTCAAGCTGAGACAGGGGAGGTTCAGGCTGAACATTAGGAAGTATTACTTCTCGGAAAGGGTAATCAGGCATTGGAATGCACTGCCCAGGGAGGTGGTGGAGTCACCAACCATGGGAGTGTTCAAGAAACGTTTGGACGTTGTGTTGAGGAATACGATTTAGCTGGGAAGTATTGGTAATGGTTGGACTAGATGATCTTCTAGGTCTTTTCCAACTTTGATAATTCTGTGATTCTGTGATTCTGTGATTCTGTGATTCTGTGATTCTGTGAACAAAACTCTTTTTGACCATATTATGTTAGCAGTTATCTTGTCTAGAAGAGGAAATAAAAACTTTACCACCTGAGAAAATGTTCTTAAAAGACGTCATTGTCCCTCACATGCTTTTAATCCTGAGGTAATGAGGAATTTCAGTGCAATTGTTCTATAAGAAATAATATACAGTTGTAAAGATTTTCAAGACAATTCAATTGCTAAAACGTGTTAAGCTTTGTGTTTTTCTTCTGCATCATGTACACTGCATTAATCTATATCACTAGTGGTTCCAAAAAACCAACAGAACAGCCTTGGCTATCTGCATTTAGGCACAACAATATCATGTAGGTAACTAACACAAACTTTTTTTTTTTTTTTACAGAATGCGTCTGAGAATGCCTCTCATCTGGGATTCTTCAGAGTATATTTGATTTGGAGGACTTGCTGTCTCACTTGAGACTGACAATGATAGTTCTTTACATGGGTGCTGAGAACTAGATTTGGTCCAAAATATTTGTTAAGGTAAGGTACATGGGCAAGTAGGATGGCAAACGTTGAATCTTTGTAGATTTTCAGGAGTATTTAGCCAGGCACTAGTTTCTTAAAGGCAGGGAGAAAAGCAGAGTGGAAAATAAGATTGGTAAAATAGTTCAATGAGTAGGATAACTGCATTATGTTATTGTGTTATAGATCTCGTTACATAAATGGATGCTGAGACAAATTTGAACTGAATTATATAAATTCCAGAAATACTGGAAGTCCAGAGTTTTTGAGATTTTTACATAACTTGTGCTTGTTAGTACTGTTTACTCACCAGGCACGTTCTTTCAAAGTCTACAGTGCACATTACATTAATGTAAGATGAATTTAAAACTAGAGAAACTTGAAAAAAGACAGCACAAGCTTGTGGTCCATTCTAAAAGTCCAGTGAATAATGACAAAATATGGAATAATGTTCCACACATTATTTGCTATGTTTCTCTTTGAAACTCCAATTTCACCTAGTGAACAGTAACGATAACTACTCTGCATACTGTATTTGTATCAGTTCTAGTAGTCACACAGTCATCTTCCACAGAAACAATGGCCCCAAACATATTTTTAATCTGTTGTTAGGGGTATTTTACACATAAAGATTAAAGAAATTATGCGCAATTTTTGCTTAGTTGGATAGTCCTTTTTCTTGGTAAGAGGGACTGTCTTTTCTCCAAATTGTCATACTTGGACACAGACGATTTCCAGTCAGACACGGAGCTTGAAAGTCTTGCCTGGGAACAGAGAAGATAATACCGAGGACTTATTGTACACTACGTTAGCAGCTTGCATATTATAATACTGGCTAGTAGTCCATACTATTATGAAGTTATCTGTCCTTTACAAGAAGATGGAAAATGTCCATAATTACCTTTCATTTTTCTGCAGAAAGCACTTCAAGGAGAGACATGAGATAATTAGCAATCACAACAAAAAGGGACTGATTTCCCATCCAGCTGTAATTTTGTATGTAATTTTATTTTGCAACTATTCAAACCTAAGAGATGTTCTCTATTGCCAAACCAGCATGTCTTTTATTAATGACTTTTTTTGAAATCTCTACATGGGAATGTGTTTAGTCAAAATATGTTTTTTCTACTTGCACTTAGTAGAGTTTGGCTTCTTTTAGGCAACCACGATGCTCCACAGACTTGTTTCTCTGATATAGGGAGGTGGGATACATGCCATGGCTCCTGGCTTGGCCACTCTTCCAGATTTCCTTTTACGTTAACTAGGTTACAAGTGGGAAGGAGATAACACACACTGGTTTTTTAGACAAAAACAGGCATTTGTGTCCAAAGACCCAGAGTGGGTGTTCCTGGATTATGTATTTTAAGCATAGTTGCAGGCAGATATTAATTGCTTTCTCAAACTAAAACTTGATTTGATTTTGTGTACTAGAGCAAAATAAAAAACCTACAAATATAAGATTAATTTCAGTCAATATGTCTTCCAACTATCCCAGAATGTCTGAGTGGAAAACTGATTGATATTTTCTCTCTAAAATATTTATTCAACTTTGTAAACATGTAACATTTATCCTATCAAATAAAAGCTTTTTTTCTGTGGAAAAAAAAAAAAAAAAAAAATAATCAAACCAACAACATTTCTACCTTTGGTACCTAATGTACATATTTCCCTGTAACAGCATACAGATGCAAAAACCAGTTGGTTGAAATTTTGCTACTACCCGTAGTCTCTATGAGAGTGTAGCATTCAGCATCTAGAACTGGAAAACGAGAATGTACTTTCATGATGTCAGAAAGCTAAATATTCTATGAGGCACAGAGATTATACCTGCGAGCTTAAACTGGTCGATTGTCTTCTCATTTTACAGAAATTCTGTTCTCTACAGTAACTGTTCCAAAATAACATTAAATCGTCTAATCATTGCAGCTCTATTTTCTTATTCATTCAAACGTATGCTCCCTAGAGGCTTATATGTGGAAAGAACATAAGGATTTCCTTTCTTTTTAACTTCTCTAGCTCTCCTTTGATGTGTTGCTGACCCCTAAACATAGTGATTCAAGGGTTACCTAAAAAAATACCACATTCATTTATTTGACAGCATTTTCACAGAAAAGTGAGATTCAGAAAGATTGAAGAAGTATATAAAGACACACTGCGAAGGGGGTTTTGTCACTGTAACATCATATTTGAAATGTAAATGTTTTCACTGTCATGAAATTTTATTATAATCATCTTAGTTTGTATAGTCAGTCTTTTTTTGATGCAACAAGAATTGCTTGCTCTGTTTGCAGTGGTTATATGATTTCATAATTCAAACTGGCAGATTCAAAAATGTATAAAGATACATATTAATATATGCATGCCTATATATGTACGAATGTATATGTGAGTAACAGAAAAAAAAACATTGTAACATAAAAACTAGGTAATACTTGTAAATCATATTCTGGTTGAATATTTCTAGTGAAAAATGAAAACGCATTACTTGGAATGGAAATATATCTCTTTATAATATGAACTATTTATTCATAGAAATGTCATAATAGCCATAACAGTAATACTAGCTTGCTAAGAGAAAATTATATTTAGGAGCAAGGCCAACCTTATTTGTCATAGACTTATTTTTCATTTTCAATTTTTCTAATAATAGTTTTTCAGAAAAACATAAGAAAAAATTGTTGAATTCATATTGTAGCTTATCAAAACCTAGGGAATGCATGGCTACCATGTGTAAGGCAGCTATTATTTCTTATTGAGACTACTTGTGTGTCCATTTTAGGAAATATGTAACATAAGCAAAGGTTTTCAAAGTAAGAACTCTTGGAATAGACACAGACACACAAAGTTGACAGGCAGAGATCTGGACCATGTGTCCCTCAGCATAAATTCTGGCTTCCTCAAGACTAGAACTGTCAAATCCCTTCTGAAGAGGATCATGAGCATTACTAATTATCATTCTCCCTTGTCCTTTCCCTTGGAAGAGAAAGAGAACATCTATGAACCAGCTTTTGTTCACAGCCATGCTTGTGAAGCACATATATTTCATTATGTTGTAGAGATGGAGCCATCTCTCAAGGCGGGAAAGAAATCATTAGAATTCAATTTGTAAGGGTAACTGTCTAAAATAAGACTTGTGAGAAAACTGGGAGTTTTTAATGGGAATATTAAGCCAATTTGCATCATAGGAAGTTGAAGAATGGAGACCATGCATAAGTCACATGGGTATGAAAAGAAATGCTTGAAAAACAAGTGGGAATGTTAGGTAATCAGAGAAAACTTGTGATATTAAAAATAATTTTTAAAAAGTTTAGAAAATAAAGCTGTAAAGATTCAAGATAAGGTTTAAGCATCCTGAACACATAAAATGAAGAAACCCAGCAAAAGCTATGCCACCCTTCCTTTTGTATTCAGTACAATATGGTCTCTTGTTTGATTTTGGTTGACCAAATCTCATGATTTCTTATAAAACTTTCTTTATAAATTATATGCCAGCTCTTAGTTAATTTGTACTTCTAAACAGAACCAAACTAAACCAAACCTCCTCTGCAAACAGAACTAAGCTACTACCTCCTCCTCAACCATTTCCCACATTTTTCAGTATCCAATAACATATGTACATTGCTATGTAGCTTACTCCTCCATGCTTTGAGTATGACTTTGTACCATGTTATGGCCTCTTGACAAAGTATCAAACTTTGCGAGATCATAGATAATCAGTCTGAAAGGGATCAGACTTAATGAGTCAAGTATTTGTTTCAAATTTGGAGAGTTTCCTGAACTCATGCCAGGTCATCATCTTAAACATTAATATCTCTAAGCAGTTGCTTCTTTTCATAAAAATGATTAAATATTCTTGGGTGAGAGAGGGAAACTGAATAACTTCTGAAACTGGAATTCTCTCTTGTGAAGGACTGCAGTGAGGTTGAAATCTTTTCTTTGGTTAATATCATTATATGTGGAAAATGAAATGCAACAGGAGATATGGAGACAGAGCTTTTATTATTATAAAGCTGTCTCATGTTTTGGTTATTAATTTGAGAGAAGAGGCAGGTGAAGTTCAAAAAATATTGGTTAATGAAGGATGGACAGGTCTCACTTTGGAAAGGAAAAACATTTTCATGAGGAAAAATCTGGAATGAATGTTGTTTCGAATTATTTTTTATCTATTTGAAATTTGCAACAAACTGTTCCCTCAGAAGGACCTTATCCTGTTCTACTTACTGCCCAGAAGTTTAATTCTGAGTTCATGATAGTTTACTAACTCCTTGAAACAGAAAAGCATTTTTCCTTTCTTTTTTGCTTTCTCTAACTCCAGTGTTGATGTGCCATGTATATACTGACACCATAGAGTAATATAATAAAAAAACAAAAAAATACTGATAGTATTTTATAATAACCTGGACACAGAGATGTCCAGAAAAAAAATTATGTTAAATAGGGCAGGATTCTACTGACAAAATTTGCAACTAAATTTGCTGTGGAAGGCATTTTTTTCTCATTAGCAAGTAAAAGAGCAAGGCATTTGTTAAGATGAAAGATAATCTTTCTTACTTAATAAAAACCAAATATAACAGTTGCCATAACAAAAGGGACACTCCAGGAATGAAATTACCACACATTTCATATTCCTGATTCTAGCATAACATAACTTCTTTCTGTTCCAAATCATTGTACATTTTCCCCAGTTCTTACTGCATATAAAGAATAATAATGGCTTAGAATAAAATAACTTTTATATTGACTGCTTAGGAAAGAAAAGGATAATGTTCATTAACTCTACTGAATATTTAAATCTGCACTCAGTCCTGATACTTTTCTTCCGTTAACATAAGACTGGACCTGGTCAGTCCTGTATTTTTAACTTGTATTTTTCATACTGAATGTAGAAGGTTCAGGTTTGCAACCTTATCATGTTGTGCATAAATATACAATAAAAGGCTTATTTCTGCACATCATTTTACATCAGCTTCAGAAATTCAGTTTAAGATATGTGGTAATGATAAGCTAAGAAACAGAAGAAACAAACATTTGCCAAGGGAATATGGGGAAAAATGCCTTTCTGTCCAAATGTTATAAGTTGATATTTATGACTGGCAAACAGCTCACACAGAAACACCTCACAGTTTTTCCATTAAGACTATGCAAATGGTTAATAAAAAAACATTCCAGACCATTAAGCATGCTAAAGTCAACAATAATTTTATCAAAAATTTTCAAAACCTGACAAGAAGGCTATGTAGTGTCTCAAGGACAAATTTTATGTACTTACTACAATGGGTTAGTAGCATCATGAACAAACTATGCTAGAAATTGATTTCTCAGCTAATAATAAAAATGGAAATACTACAGCCTTAAACTGATAAAACTATGCAGCGAAATCCTACCCACATATACAATGCAATATTTTGGTTATAACTGGCTCTCACTACAACAGTCTTTGAACTTTAATTGCAATCTTTGCAACCAAGTCTTTATACTCAGATTTTAACAGTCTGATTTTTCAAAAGTAGGAAAACCCACCACGGTTTGTAAGAAAATTGAAAAACTATTTCATTAACTCATGACCTGTTAACCATTATTACTACTTCATGTCTTCACATTCTATTCAAATCATCACATTTAACTGAAAATATTTTCCCCTGTAATTACTAACATCTCTTGAAACAGCAGAAGTTTCTTTGAAATAAGCAGATTTCATACAGAGGTGAGCACCAGATACAACATGCAGACTCTCTTCTCCCCATTGCTATTGCAGATGAGTGCTAGAAATAATTTTGTAACCCCAAATTATATTGATTTTTTCAGCCTTTTTTGTATAAAATACTGCCTAGTTTATTTTTCGTTGGGTAGAGGAGAATATGATTTGTATAATAAAATAATGGCTAACAGTTGATGACAAGTTAGCCATCACAGAAATAAAGTGAAAATTGATCAACCTTTCATCTTCACAGAGGATTTCTTCTGGACAATGTTGAAAACCAACAAGGTGAGGAAGCTTGCAAGGCTGTTGTCTATGCTGTTTCAGTGTCATCTCTATGCATATACTGAAAACAAAAAGCTTTGAGCTGTTATATGTATATTTTATATAGATGTTATGCATATGTTATATGTATTTATATGCTGTATATATAGTAAATAAACAGGGACACATATATATGGCAGAAACACCGGTACCACATTACTGTAGTTGAGGTAGTCACTCTAAACCAGCTTTAAAATTAACAGACAGAACTAGACAGCTCAAGGGCAATTAATTGGAGCAATTTTGGATTATTATGATTAGGTGAGATGAAACTCTCCTGTAGTGTCTATTTTCCCCTATTGATTAGATAGCTAAGTTGAATAGCTAAGACTTAGGTGTCTCATTTTCAAACACCTAATTTATGTATAATACATACAATCCTAAAGAGCATAATGGAATATACTAAATTATTTGTCCATTTCATAAAGAAATATTCCAAGCATGTACTCTGGAAAGTATATTTTTGTAGGGAAAGTAATCAGAACCTGTAAACGCCAATGTCTTTAATTTTTCACTTGTCCTAAGCAATTTCACAGAATCATAGAATCATAGAACCATAGAATGCTTTGGGTTGGAAAGGACCTTAAAGATCATCTAGTTCCAACTCCCCTGCCATGGGCAGGGACACCTTCCACTAGACCAGGATGCTCAAAGCCTTATCCAACCTGCCCTTGAAATTTCTTGTCTCTTATCAAGCCACACACCCTTCCACATGTTTTTTACAGATTTGAAGGTTTTTCTGTGTTTGTATTTCTAGAAATTCATGAAATGTTTACTATATGCAAATATCACTTTTATACATTGGCATAATTATGTTTCCTGCTTTGCTCTACATTCCCTTGCTAATAAATCGTATCACTGTGGTTGGTTTCTGATCATCAAGCTCAGATTGTCAGAGAACTAACCAAAAATCTCCCAAGACCTTTTTCCAAGTGGAAATTATTACTCTGACGTATGTCATTGTATCTATAGCTAGGATTGTTCTTTCCATGTACATTTCTGTGAAATTATTGGTGCTGAATTTCACCTGCAGTTTTTAACAACTAGTCACTTAGATCATTCTGCGGTTGCTCAGAATCAGCTTCAGAACCATTTTGGTACAACATTTATAAGTACATTGACATATTTGTCCTTTTCTTTATATGATGTTCTTCTGAGTTTCGATGTGTGGAAATAATTCATAAAGAAAAAAATAGTTGTGGAATTTTTTGCTCAGATTCATTGCTATGTAAGCAATTATTTCATAGATTTTTCTATCCAAGTGCTTGGCCCTCGTTTATTTTATTATTTTTATTACCCAACTGGCATAATGCTATTTTTACTATTACCAGGCTCCATTACCAAATTAGAAAATCTATGAATAAAAAGCTGTGTCATAAAATAAGCTGATGTTTAATATGAAGCTTTGCATTCACATTTTTTACAATATGCTAATATTGTGTTAATACAGCTTATAGTGACAGAAATTCGATCCTTAGCAAAAGGAATTGTGAACCTGGTAACTAGAAAAATCAGCCTTTTCTTTGGTATAAATTACTGTTTCTGTAGTTTTCACTATTTATTAAATAACCGTGTGTTCAACTGTTACTGATCCTGCAAGTTTTTTTCTTAAAGATGAAATTCAAATTCAACTTGCAAAATAAGGAGGTTCTAGAAAATAATGGTAGATTTATTATCCATGAGGAGAAAGGTCAAAGCTATTTGTAGAATGTAGTCATCTTACACAGGAAGCAAACAAAAGCTTTGCTTTACATTTCTGAACTCAAGAGGCCACTCCTTTGTTTACTGAGAGACATCCATCGAAATGCTTTCCTTGGGTATGGCCATAACATATCAAAAACCTGTGATGTATGATACTTCAGCTGATTTATTAGCTAGCAAAAGAAGGCTGTGGATATACAGCCACATAAGCAGGAAAAATGCCAGTAAGTTCACCACAACTACTTGCAAATAAGGTATGAAACATTTATGTCACCAAGGAAAATATCTGCAGTCAAATATTTATTCCCAGTTACTTGGAAATACGGCAGTTACTGAAATAAAATTCTGGGCCAAATTCAGCTGCAGCATAACTAGGCTTATTTACACAATTACACATAATAATTTATTCTCATCTGAGTTTCTCAAAATGGGATTTCTGCTCTTAAAAGCAGAATGAGACCCCCAACATTTTGATTTCTGCTATGAATTACATGGAGCAGGAGGTTGGATGTGGCTCTCTACCACTCATAAACATTTCTCTGCTGTTGAGCACTGTCTGTCCCTTTCCTTTTTATTAATGTGCTTTTTCTCCCCCATCCCAAAAAATGATTCACACTTGTCGTGACAAGGGATTCAGTCTCTCAAACACCTTGAGTCAAGACATCTGTAGTGTGAAGTATATTCCTTCCTTGATGAAAAGGATTAACACAAAGGACATTTCATCACGGAGTCTCACAGCAATCCCTCCTAGTCTCTGTCAGTGTATTTTGGCCTTCTCGCTTCACCCACAGTGACACTTATACACTTCACCTGTTCCCTGCCTTTTCAGATGCAAGGACAGAGATGAGTTTTCCCAGTTTCACTGTCTAATAACACCACCAGTGGCAAGTGCCTGATTACAGTACCAACTAGTCTCTCTTGCTATCTGCAAACGTCAGATCAGCCCAGCAAAAAAAGAACTTTGTTAGGAAGTCATTTAGTTGATGGATTTACTTTTATATAAGAATGAAAAAGATGCTTTTATAGTCATGTAGGGCCAATATTTGTCTCTGTTGATTGGGGTGGAGAATTGCACATTGGTGAGGAAATTAATTCATATTATGTTCCTTCATTATTTAAGGTCTCCAAGGCACCAACTCACAAAACAATAGCATGCAGAACCTGGATGCAAGCCATGTCTTTAGTAAATCATTTGACTGGGTGGCTAAGGCTGATCGTCATCATCTCGTCTATGCAGATCAGAGATCTTTCTTTATAACCAAGACAGTGTAAAAGTCTTTTAATACAGTATACACACAGTGCACTTAAGCCAAGTTTTTGGGGTTTGTGCTAGTAACCTGCCACCAGAAGCAGCAGTACAGAATTATTTCTCCTATTCACAGCAGAAACCTGGATTCTCCAGGTTCATTAGTACATGATTGTAGCCCTTTGGGCTACATTCTGAAAGAGAGGTTCTTAAGGTAACAAGCCTTTGTGTTGGACTTGTTCTCAGATCTTCATCTTTAGATGTTAATGCAGAAGGTAGAGCTGCCATTCAAGCTCTTCCCACTGTCATCTTTGCTAGTAAATAATGTTATTCATTCAGTACATTTGCAGCTTTATACGGCTGTCAATGCACTAAAAAGTAACAGGCCAGAAGTAGAGAGAGCTATAGTGCAAGGATAGTCAAAGGAATTAAATGTGCTAAAGTTATATCTTATCCTACCTTACCAACTTGGGTTCTGGAGTTCTCAGCAAACATTTCTCACAGATTTACTCATCCCCTTGAAAAATTAGAAAGAATATTTCTCAGAGTCACACTATAAAGCCACGGCCATCGAATTCTAAAAACAGCAGGCTGATGATTTACTTTGCAATGACAAAAGGCTTGATCAGCACTTCTTCACTTCAGGCCATTATTCTGTGAAGTACCTCTCACACTAACTCTGAAAAATAATAACAGAAGTGAAAGGTAAAAGCACTGCATGGAGAATGATCTGCCAGGCCAGTCCTTTACAGATTTGCATTTCTATTGTAGTCAGTGCACCTGGTGGAGGGTGTAGTCTCAGCATTAAATTTGTCTTATTGAAATAAATGGTATAAACATGTAATTGATAATCACCCAAAATGTTTGAAAAAGTGATTTAACATTCATTTAAATAAATATAAAAGCAACAGCATGGGATGTTGTGAGGAAAATTATAGGAAAAGAGAATTTTTCAAGAAGCAACAATGATGTGCTGCATTTTTAAAACACTATTGCAATGGAATTTCAATATAATTATAGCTACTTTCCTTTAGGTATCACTTTATACAGTACACATCGTTACTTTGGTAAACTTGCCGACTGTAAAGTCTCTTGTCATTTCTGTTGCCATTAATGAATTGTCTACAGTTATTTTCAACTTAAAATACACAATTAATAGTAAGAATAAGAGTATATTTTGGTCATCTACAAAAACATCACTCAGAATAAAGTGATAATGTAAAAATACATAAAGCCTATAAAAAGTAATTAAACTGCCATCTTTCCCTGTTTATATTCTGAATGGTTACTATTTACATAGTTACTAGTTTATAGTTACTATAATAGTTCTGGATAGTTACTATTTTATTGTACTTTAAGGAGACATTGTCTCAAGGCCTTTCAAAGACACAGGATAACATTTATTTTTCTATTTTAAAAGACAAATAGATTTGGATACCAGGGTTAGCCAAAGATATGTAAGTTCATTTCTAAAAATAAAGAAAATTTTCTGTTTTGCTGACATATCTCTAGGCTCATTTATTACTTTGATCTTTTATTTAAAACAAACACCTGAATAAAATATAGCATCAAAGTATTAATGTCAACAGTCCTTCTTAAAGATCTGTTGTGGGGCTAGAATGAAGGTGTCATTGCAATCTTTGTTGTACTTATCAAAGCCCTATTTAAGACTCCTCTTTAATCGTTTCTGTAGTTATGGGTTTATAACATGTTAATAGTTCCTTTTTTCCACATCTGTGATCTGTTTTTCTGGATTACTATTTCTGCTCTGGTGTCCGTGATGCGTTCCCATTCTAATAAAGTCCACTAAACACGTATGTGTAGCAGAGGGTGAAATGTTAGTTTACTTCAGCTGTGAATGGGAAAAACAAGTATTTTCTGCTACCTTTGTTCAGTCCCTGTTATTGAAAGCAGTCTGGTGTTATCTGCTTCTGTCTCCTTATCTAGTCATGTTTGAACATTTTTTTGGATTAGGGGAAAATGAACCCAGCAGTAAAACCTTATCTTAATTGGCTATGTCTACAGTGCTAAATAAAATAAGACCAGAGGGCACGCTCCAATCCTGAACCCAACCACTCATATCACTTAACGATTAACATACCCTCTGGCATGTTTTTCACCTGTACCATCTAGCACTCTTCTAGAAAGTGCTTGGGATTTCATGAGCCAAGAGCCACTCCTGCCACCCACAGCTTTCTCCACCTTACTATCCTCTATTAACCTGCTACCTACCTCTGTGACTTACAGAAGTATTCCTGAAAATCTTTAATACACCCACATGCCCTGTCTATGACAACCCAGAACCTGTAACAGATGCCCTCAGTTACACGCTCTTAAAACAAGATGCCAGTGAGCTGCAACATTCTTTCGTTACTTCAAACATATTAACTGCAAAATAAAGAAAATTAAAAGTCATTATTATATCTATGGATCCAAGGATACCATTCCAGGCACAGGCCCAGGGTGAAGAATATTGTCTGGATGTGGCCAGTTGATGTCCTTTGGCCTTAGAACTGAAGAATGCTCCCTGGCTCTTTACGAGTACAGGTGTCACCAGTGGCTGCCAGGGTGGGGATTCAGGTCAGTGCTAGTGGTGATACAGACAGAAAGTCACTGAACTTGGCAAGGTTTAGCTATTCATGAGTAACAAAAGGTAAGTATGGAGATAGTCTAGAGGAAGGTTAATAGGTGTAGGGGTGCTTTGTGCTGAAGGAGAATTTTAGCTATGATACTAACTTTAGGCTTTGTAATTATAAGGTTGATAAAGGATCCTGGGAAAGAAGAAAAGCAACCACACGTGCAGAGGCATCCAAATATGCAGGACGCGAGGAAGATAAGGAGAAACTGAGAAAAATTAATTAACACAACTGAGTTATTTTAGGGGTTGTGTTGACATAGCTTCGAAGGTTACGTTCCCAGGATTGAAAGTAGCCAAGAGTGATTTTGTTATTAAGAATTTTGAATTATTGTATACAATCAGGAGCTGCCAAATCTGAAAGAGCTCTGTATAAAAGCAAGTGCGCAACACACAATAAATGGCTTTTCACTTTCTTCATAATTGGCTCGTCTGGGTGGTGTCCAAGAACTTCACGCGCTGATCGCAAGGAGCCCCCTGCGCTGATTATAACGAACTCCTCCGGTCGACTACAATAGGTATGTTTGATCAGTTACCTTTTCCCTTTTTTTTCCTTTTTTTTTTTTTTTTTAACTAGGGAGGTTTCTCTAAGTGTTTTGGTTTCAGGTACTAAGTCCTTTTCTTAGGCTAAATACACAAACAATCAAGCAGAGCTCACCTTTTCTAAAATATGCCTGATGCTACCCACTCTTTGAACCTAGTCCATGGTATAAACATATTGCAGAGAATTTTTTATTTCCCTTCAAGTCCAACAAACTTAAATTCACAGCTTTAATGTATCAAGGAAATGCCCTCCCCACAAGGCTATAGTTTAGCTTGGGGCTGCTAGTGATACCCAAAGCACCCAGCTAGAAATGTTAGTTTTGGATCTACTCCATACTGGGTGAATAACTCCTGTTGTTACTATCATCATTACTTTGTTTTAATCCCAGACTAAATTTAATGTGCATAAATTATCTAGGAAGCAACGATTAAAACCCACATATATTACCTTCCACTAGAATATTCCAATCCCTAAACAATGTGCCAAGTGAACACACCACAGGAATCACATTTCTTCTCCCAGTCATGGTTTCCGAAAGAAGTAGTAGTATGCTTGGCATAAGTTGAACTCTTTGTTGCCAGCTCATGAGACTGGCAGATGACCAGTTACTAGATTGGATCTTTTGGGAAACAGTCTTTAAGTTTACAAATCATAAAAGAGTTCAGATGTGGAGAAGGCAATGCTGGTCAAGACAAAGTAATTCTGCAGTAATCTATGAATGTACAAAGTTTTGGACTGAAAGAGAGATGCTAATTGAATATAGACTTTTCCAGAGTCAGAAGTTACAGAAGAGTATGTGCCTTCTGAGATTTAGATATCTTGATCTGTTTCAGGTGTGGAAAGCAGGGAACCCAAAATTCAATCTAAGACCATCACGGACAGTTGCCTCTAAAAGTCTTAGGAAAAGTCATTGCTCCATCAAAATAATATAAAGGCTACTATCTGAACCAGAATAGCTGCTGGGAATAGGGAACTCAGTGCTGAAGGAGATTAGAATTATATTTTTGGTTTGCATAGGAAGTTGAAGGAAAAAAAAGTGCTGGGAGGGAATCTGCCTGGCCTCTGCAAGTGCAGCAAAGGATTGTCAGCTTTGGAGGGAATAGCTGTTCGTTCTTTTGAATAATGAAGATGCTTGTATTAGTACACTTCTTAACAGACAGGTTGATCTAACTACATAGTGCAGTGACTGAAAATATTTCACTCTCAAATTCAAATTCTGAGTTCTTTGAATGAATAAGTTTTATCCTTTCTTGAGTGAATAAGTAGCTAATAGGCCACAGGGAGCAACCTGCATCTTGAAAACAAGGAAAAGACGACATCTTCAAAAAGGTAAGTCAGAGCTTAATTTAAAAAGAATATGGTCAAAATAAGGTAAAGATAAATATGTGAATAAAGAAAGAGAACATAAAACTTAGATATGGTTGATATTGTAACTGATTTGAGTATAAAGAGATAAAGATAATAGAAAGAAGTTCAGAAATACACCAATCTGAAGTGAGGAAGTGTGTGAAGAAAATATCAAGAAACTCTAGAAAGGTTTATTTTGATATAGATGTTTAAATCTTAAAAATTATAATGAAAACATAGCAATAGCAGGAGATTAAACTTGATTGCCAAAGATATACTTTGAAATAATGTTTCTGAGATCTATAAAAAGCAAACCTTTGATGGTGCTGTATACGCACACTTGCTATCAACAAAATTTTAGGTTCGCAGTAAGACACTTTCTTTACTTCCTTAGAAACCTTGAAAGTGCATAATCAAGAGTTCCTTTCGTTTAAAAAATGTAATTTACATAATTCATATTCTCTCTTTCAAAAACAAGTTTATATAACCCTATGGGTTAAAATGACCTCTTGTTTGCTCTTATTTTTATTTAATCCAAGCTCTAATTCTGACTATAAACTTTAAGCCATCAGGTTATAGAAAAAACGCTTATTCTTAGTTTCTGTGTTTACGTGTGTAGCACAGGTGTGACAGAGAGAAGGGAGAGTTTTGTATTAAGCAAGTACTGATGTGGCAAGAAACAGGATCTGTTGTAGTTGACTGATGTCCCATTATTCAGTCTATGAAATGCATCGAGAGACATGACAAAGAAAACAAAGTCTAGGAAAAATAGAGTCAGGGAAGTCACTGAACCCCATGAGCAAAGGACTGGAGGGAGCGGCTGCCTTGTTGCCATATTACCTTTGTTCCAAATTTGCAATGCATCAGCATCTTAATATTTTTTTCTGAATCTTCATTTATGCATTTCAATTCATTAAATCAAACAATTTAATTCTGAAACTCCAACATTTTGATTCTGACGAACTATAAATAGTTCTTCTCCCTCCTGAAATTGCAGTAATTTAGAAACATGATGTAAAATGAAACCTACCCCATATCAAACACCCTCACTGTGCCAAGTGTTCCCAACAGTATCCTTTAATTCTGTTCCATCCTAATCCATTGAAGGACTGTGGCTAAGGCTGTGTCAGATGAGCACAGGAGAGTACAGATGATGACGATGCTGATGATGATTTGACAAAGTACAAATTCCACAAAAAATGAATTTTCAGTCACTTTAAAATGATGTGAGTGCAAGCCAAATGTGCTCATTACCAGAATTTTGAAAATTTCATTACACACAAATGTAGAACTGTCATTATGCCTGCTTAATCCAGTGCTCCATTCATACAAAATTTGGCAGTTGCTGTTTAAATTTCCAACGTTCTCGCAGCTCGTAGGTTAGCATCCTAACTTCAGAGTACAAAGCAGAAGTAGGAGATCATTATTTACCTTTTATAGTACTGTTTGGTAGCAGTGCTCGTAAATCCAGTGGATTCTGAAATGTTTCCTTTCAGTATATACCCAGGTACATACTCAATACTATCAAGCTGCTGCTCTCTCTGACTCAGTGGTGATGCCTTACACAAAATTGAGTACCTCCAACATACAGATAACCTATCCATAGATTTCCCGGTCTTTGCATGCTCTGCACCCTGTTGTCTTTCTGACTGAGGTTAGGAATCGAAAACAAGTTTATATTTTAGATTAATACCTTCTCCCAAGGCTATAGATATTCTAAGGGTAATGCAGAGAAGAGAGAAGGTAAAACTTATATGACTACTGCTAGAATTGTTCTTCTCTTTACAAAACTGTTTGCAGCTTGGCAGTTAAGATTAGAGTTTAAGATTTAATTCCCCCAAAGTCAACTGAAAACTAAACTTAGTCTGCACAATGCAGGTAGATGTTCTAACACTCCAGCAGAAAGAAATATGTGGCTTTCTCCCACAGCTTTGTCTGGATCTGGTCCACCTTCTCTGCTTTTTCATACCTGTATGAAAAAAAAAAACTCGTTTGTACAAGGCCACACAATACTTCCATCACAGACTAATTGATTTTTTTTTACATTGGTCTGGGACTTAAAGTGAAAAAAAAAAAAGGAAACACAAAACACTGGCTTCTCAGAATAAAAATTATTTCTATTGTTTAATTCAGAAGCTAAATTGAAAAATCAATTCTTTACACAGCCTTAAAACATAATCAGTCTCATTGACGTCAATGTGCTGAAGTACACAAGTGAATTCAGAACCATATTCCTCTGTTATTGCTGAAACCTGTCACAAGCAATTTTAGAATCACTTATCGATCTTTCATTATTAAGATTTAGAAAAGTACTCATTTGCTAATCTAGGCACTTCTGACTTAATTCACAATAAAAACATTACCATAACACCACCAAAACTAAACACTCAGGCAAACACCAATGAATTACCCCAAATATTTTGGTGGGTTTTTCTTGAGGGAGGCTTTTGTTTGTTTGTTTGTTTACTTTTTAAGCCACTCTATCTTCATCCCTTTCATTCAGGATAGGAACAGGCTGCCCAGGGAAGTGGTGGAGTCACCACCCCTGGAGGTGTTCAAGAAACGTGTAGATGTGGTGCTTAGGGACACGGTTTAGTGAGTTAGGCGGTGTTGGGTTGGACTTGACGATCCTTGAGGTCCTTTCCAACCTTAATGATTCTATGATTCTATGAATGTACGACAAAGAACTAAACAATGTCCACTTGCAGCCCAGAAAGCTAACCAGATCCTGGGCTGCATCAAAAGAAGCATAACCAGCAGGTTGAAAGAGGTCTACTGTGCTCTTGTGAGACCCCACCTGGAGTACTGCAGCCAGCTCTGGGGCCCCCAACATAAAAAAAGACATGGACCTGTTGGAGCAAGTCCAGAAGAGAGCCACAAAGATGGTCAGAGGGCTGGAGCACCTCCCATATGAGGACAGGCTGAGGGACTTGGGGTTGTTCAACCTGGAGAAGAGAAGGCTCTGAGGAGACCCTAATAGCAGCCTTCCAGTACCTGAAGGGGGCCTACAGGAGGGATGGGAACACAGTCTTTATTGGGGAGTGCAGTGGTAGGACAAGGGGTAGTGGTTATAAACTGAATGAGGGTAGATTTAGATGAGATCTTAGGAAGAATTTTTTTGCTGTGCGTGTGGTAAGACACAGGAACAGTACTCCCAGAGAAGCTGTGGATGCCCCACCACTGGAAGTGTTCAAGGCCAGGTTGGATGATCCTTTGACCAACCTGATCTCAAGAGGAAGGTGTCCCTGCCCGTGGCAGGGGATTTGGAACTCGAAGATTTTCAAGGTTCTTTCCAATCCTAACCATTCTATGATTCCCTGAAACACATTTCTCTAAGATGCAAAATTAATTGTATAGTCATATATGCATAACAAAATATGAATATTTGTTTATAAACAACAAATCAATCTCACTATGGTTGCTCAAAACAAATAGCTGTACTTTTTCCATCTTTCTCTCTTTTAAGAATTCATACTGAAAAAATAAATGGAAATTTAGTTCATTATATATATATAAAATTTGGTCCCCTTTGAAAATCGTACATTATTATGTTTGATAATTCTAAATGATCAGTATCACTACAAGAAGACTAGTAGCTAGGGTTTTTTAATTAATATTGGTTCTTTTACTGAATTTTTGTAACTATGGTTAGCTAAGTATTTGATGAAGACTGTAAGAAACAGAGAATATAGTTTTCACATGTAGGAGAAAAAGCTCATCAAACACCAATGGTTCCAGAAAATAGCTGAGCATCAAATATTTCTACCTGTGCCAAGTCTGAATACACTTGGCAAAGAGATGTTCCATGTAGGATTAAAATATCTTTGACATGAATACCACAGATCAGCTGCCAGCTATGGGCAGGTCTATGGTAGCTGCGTTGCTGGCCTGGGTTCATTTGTCAATGCACAAAACACTCCTGCTCCTGCAGAGCTTTATGGGGGTTCAAGCCATCTGTAAGCAGATTCTTTATACCTTACACAAAATATGAACGCAGCAAAATTGTGCCATTTTTTTATTCTCTTGGCTACTACATCCGTACTGCAGGATCTATTCAAAGCAGACCTTTCAAATAATAGTCCATATGGAGTACATAAAAGTAGCAACCTGCAGTTAAAGTATAGTGAACTGACCAAAAAAGTTTTAAGTCTTTATTTCTAGGGTCATACCTTGATGGGCAGGCAGGATCAGGATGAAATTTCTCTTAATACATGTAAAGTAAAATCAAGAAAGAGAACACAACCCATCGTCCAGTGTTGGAGACTATAGGAGATAGTCCATCAGTCTGGAAATTAATAAATTCTCATCCATAACTTAATGGTTTTTTGTTTCTGTTTTCTTTAACTTGACTAATAATGTGCTTATCTAGTGCAGAACTATCAGTCAAAATTGGAGGCCTGTGATAAGTCATTGTACTACAGAACACAAACAGAGTGGATATAATGAACTATTGAGCAGTCAAAGATCAGCTAAAGGCAGTATGATAAATTTGTTTTGAGTCCACTGATCAATTTTTCCCTGAAAAAGGATGGTAATATGCAAACAAGGGAAAAGTTAGGATGGAAGTCATTTCACTGAACTTTAGATTCTTAAACTGCAGATGTTTATATCTGTAGTAACACCCAGGGTTGTCTTTGTAGTCAATAGAGACAAACGGGCAGTTCCAGAACACAATTCCGCTGACCCATTTTAGCTCTTTTTGATGAAATTTACTGTGTCCTTCAGATGCCCACTTCTAACCACTGAGAATAAGGGTAGCCTAGGTGTTTAGCTCCAATGTAGCTGGTACATTGCAGAAGATATTTGGTCATATGAATCTCACATAAAGTAACAAACTCAAAATGTGCCTGGCAGAGGCTCCCCAACACAACTGACCTCTTTAATATGAAGTGTTTGGGACCTTGCTGATGTTTCCTATGACCTTCCTGCACACACAGAACAGTACAAGGCCTTTGGAAGGAACGGCTGTATCTCACTCTATCTGTCATTACAACTGATCCCTGTTTGAAAGGTAAAGGATGCGAGCAGTGGCTTGCAATCATAGGTGACAGGTTATCTTATTCATTCTTTCACCCTCAGCCAAGACCATGTATATTTTCTATCAGATATATTAAAATGTATTTTTATATGAAATTTTTTTAGTGGTTTTAGGAATTATTACTAAGCAAAAAAAACCCAAAAACAAAACATACTAGGAAACCTGACTCTCAGACGTTCAGCTACCTCAGATTTGTGAATAGGTAGGCTCTTGAGAATAAAAATCCTGATACAGCTGTATTCAAAAGCTTTGGCCATTCTAACTGCAGTAATTGTAAAATGTTCCTACATTCTATTTTATGGCCATGCTGATTTTATATAAAGCCTCCATCCATTGTTCCAGGGATTTGTACGGAACAGAAGTATCTGTACATCTATCTGGTTAATGTGCAGGCTAATGGGAGCTACAGGGTAATAGTCTGCCCCTAATTTCATGACTTCTTGCAAAGATCCAGCTCTCTGTGCAGCCTATTAATCTACTAACAAGTAAAACCATTTCTGAAGTATACAGGCGCCACTTCCAGACTTACTAGAATTTGTTTGCATCTCCCTGGTTTTTTTCAATGTCAAAGTGCTATCCATAGCATCAGGCTATTCTATTTTAAGTAGTACTTTGAGAAAGGATGCCCTTATCAGGAAAGCTCTTTGGATTTAATAAGAAAAAAAAATATACAGAGTATACAGCACATATGGTTTAAAGCTCAATGAAAAATAATTCTATTGACATTAAAAAAAATATGTAGGGCATTATTTCACATCTGATACCACATACAGAGCACATTTTCACAGTGGAACATTGAAAAGATTTAGAGGACTGGTTCTGACATCATATGTATCCATGGCTCATCCAAACTACCTGAAGGTCACAGACAGCTATGGGTTCTCTGCAGAGATCTTTTTGTACTGCATTTCTTCTCCTCCTTTTTGAGCTGCTTCATTGTCTGGTTTTCAATTGCCAGGCCTTTTTGTCAGGGTCTGTAACTGTTTTCTAAAGCATTAACATGCTTTATAAATAGGACAGGAAAAGCAACCTTCTCGGAGAGTGGAGATGTGCACAGCTTATAGATTACATCTGAAAAATGGACTTTCAGAGAGAAACAGGGCATTCATTAATAGGGTTTTTTTTGTTCAAAAAACAAACACAGAGATGTAGTGTACCATCATGAAGAGTGGGCTAGTTGGGACACTAAAAACAATACACCTGGGCTCACAGATCCTAATTCCCAGCCAAAGGAAGACAACTAGGGTTATCTTTTCATAAACTGAAATGTGCCTGTGAAGTCATGGCCTTTCTCTAATGACGCAGTATATGACGTATTTGAGGGCAAAGATTGTTTACGATGTACCTAGTGTACACAATTTTTAGAACAAAATATGTCTCAAAAGCTAATCTTTTAAAAACACTTTGGTTATGAGAATTTCTATTTGAAAAGCTGCATGAGAAGCTTCAAGGACTTTGTTTCCGACTAGCTGTTTTAATTCTTCTCACAGTATGTAAGGTTCTTATTTAGCTTGTTTGTTCTATATTAGAGAAGCTAATATCTGAGATTTAAGTCCTCCTCCTTTTGGCCTCATCTTCATCTGTTTGGGAACACTGGCTGGCTTCCACCGCTCTGCAGCTGTCTAAGCTCCATCTCTGTAGCTGTCCTGGGTCAGTAGCCACTCTATGTAACCTTAGTCCAGCCATAACTTGGATTGTGTTATTTGCTTTTGCTTTCCATTTTTATTTGATGGTTGGATTCAAACCTGGTCTCTGGTGTGTTAGATGCTGACCTTCAGACTAACCCAATGCTCTAAAACACCACAGGTTTTTGGTGCTATGAGAAGTAAAAATCTTTAGGCTAAGGGACAAATTGCTTCCTTCCCCCAATATATACAATCACTACAAAGAAAACAAAAAACTGTATTTGCAGGAAAGTATTTTATTCACTTGGAACAGGTAACTAAGACACTCAGAAACTGAATTCAGAGCAACCTGCATTAACAAATGCAGTCTGCCCATTATTACAGGCTACCAACTCAAATAATACTGTTAATACCTTAAATGTATTGAATAAACCTGAGAGATTCAGGAACTGACATCACTACATTGATATACATTTTCAGGATAAAGGCACACAAAGATTACCCAAGATTGCTTTTACTTGGCAAATATGTGTTACTAGTTCAGAGTATACAGGTGTATGATGTGCACAAGTCACAGTAAATGATAACAGAAGAATTGACAGTTTAATGGAATCCTAATTTGTCTTTGGGTGAAACTCAGGAAAGTTCTTGAGTTTTGTCAGAAACTTAATTACTACAGTAGACTATTTTTTCCAGTTTCTGGGAGTTGCATCTTTTAGAGAACTGCAAGACACAGGAACTGACAGTACATTTTACAAGATGCCTTATTTTTTTCTCTGTATTCAGACTGAGCCTAGAGAACAACCCAGCTCACTCTCAAACGTGCAAATCAGTTTGTCACCTGACGAGGCACTGAGTAGGCTCCACAGATTGCATTGACTCTGTCTAGAACAGGAGTTTACACATATAGCTTACACTTGAACACTTCTATATAGATGCCTAAGGCATCCTAATCTCCACTGAAGTCTCACTCTAGACCACAACAAACCGCTGCAGAATTCAAGTCATTTGACAAAATGTGGATATTTCAACACAAGATTTCATACTTGTGTCTCCAAAGACATTCCTGGCCGTGAAACCATGACTGACAATAAAATGATAAAATGGAAATATGAAGAAAGAAAATTATTACTGATTTTGTGGAATAACCAAAACAGTGTGATGCCAGGACACCACCAGAAGCTCCAGCAGGCCTAATTGTTACAGAACAAGTTACTAGAAAGAAGCTAGAGGACATACGTGCACACCTGCAAACACATAGCTGCCATGCTATCTGCTGGGGAAAACAGGGTTTGAATTAGCAATCTGAGGCCTTCCCCACAAAGAGAATTGACTTTTGCTTCCTTGTACTTCCCTGTAGAACCACACACATAAATATTGTGTGGTTTCTTCTTCAAAAGTCTCCCAGTGTTGATTTATGTGTTAGGAGAACGACTTGTTGGGTATGTAGCCCCAAAAACTTAAACATATAACTGCATCTGAAATCTTCCATAATACCTTTATCTTCCAAAACTACATTTTTGCCCTAATTAATAAAGAAAGTAAATACATGATATACCGAGGATTTTTACAGTTTTGAAGCATGCAAAGTACCAGTAATCAAAATGCACTTCTATTTTTTAGGTTTTACCCACTTCAGGAAAATGTGACGGTCCTAGAGGAGAGCTGAAAAGTAAACCATGATTTTAATAAGAAGAAATAAAGGCAAGAAGTAAAAGTTCTTCATGTATGATTTGAATCACATAGTCCAGCATTTTCAACACAATGAATAACTAATGACAGTGCTGAAGATTTATTGCTCATTCAGTATATACACAGTATTCAAGATGTTAATGACATTCTGTAGACCAACTCAGGAGTCCAGTTTTCACATTCCCTTGAGAGCAGAATGTGATTCCATCAGAGTATGCTTATTGACGCTTCATGTTTCTGCAAAGAAATCCACTCCTAAGGGCTTTATTCAGACTGTGATAGCTGCAGGATGATTCAGATGTAGTTCCTTAGGCATCCTAGCTCTCAGGAGGAATTCTTTTCCTTTCCAATGGCAATACAGCAAATATCTTTGGGAGCACTTAACCTCGATGTTTGTTGGAATGGTTATCTAACTCATGTACCTACATAGAACACACACCTTCATCCCCTGAGATACAGGGCACTGAACTAATTTTTTAGCATAACCAGATAACAAAGGATGCCTCCTTTTATGCACAATTAGAGAACTGGGCCAGAAAGAGGTGCTAAAGCCTCCCTATAGCAGTACCTGAATCTCAGAGAGTTATGTAGCCCGAGACTGAGCTGTACTATTTGCTCTCCACTTTTCCTGTTGAATCTGCATAACAACAACAACAAAAAGACCAAAATATCCAAAGCACTCGTGAGAGAGAAAAAAAAAAGTAAGAAACCACCTGTTTCTATCCTAATTATAAGGATACTTCCTGGTAGTGATGTTTTCTTACTTCTGGCTCCATATATTACCCAAAGTATTATTTGTACTGTTTAAGACAACATGTTGTCAACATCTTCTTAGGTGATGATTACTGATATACTGGACTTTCATATAATAAACATTTAGGCACATTCTAGAATTCTATATGATAAGAAATGTTTTGGCTATTTCTCTTTCATCTTCTTTTAAAAACAGATAAAACTTGTAAGTCAGAAAGAAAATTCCGCTGCTACCTAAAAAGTTTTGCAATCTAATTAATGTAGGCATTTCTTTTAAAACAAAGGTAGTAATTTACAGTTGTATAATGTCTAAACTGATATAAAAAATGAATCTAGACTGGCCCAGAGTCTGTCACGAGGATTATACTGGCACAATGGAAAGACGAATAGGCCTCAAAATAGCATAATGTAATTTTAAACTTCTAATATATGTAAGCTTTGAAATTTTTGCCTTTTCTTATTTTAGCAGTCATAGAATGAGATATGAAAAGAAAGCCCTCCTCAGCAAAAACTGCTTAGAGGTAGAATTTACAGAGACACATTTAATTCATATCCAGTAGCATAGTAAAACAAGTTTTAAAACAATACATTGAAAAATAAAAACATGTACATCAGTTACTTTTTAAGAATTGCAGAGAGGACTGTTCAAAGGACATACATTATTTATGCAACAGCAACACGGACACATCTAAATGTTGTTAATGGATTTTGTGAATATAATATGTTGTTTTCCTGGTTATGACTTTCTTTTATAGTGGTAACTAATACCCTAAACATATTAGAAGCCTATGTCTCGGTTTATGTTCTTTCAGTGTAAATATACAGATAACCCATATGATACAGAGAGATTTTTTAAAGCAGCTTCCAAAGCAATTGAGCAGCAGAAGTATTTTTAACTTTTTAAAAATTATTTTCTTTTTTTTTCTGTTTTCTTCAGCTCTACAAGAATCCACATTACACTGATATCAGCTGCTTCCTGTGGTCCACCTGAGTGGGTTAACAAAATAAAGACAATCACTGGAGTAATCTGAGCACTTCTTTGGTGGAAAGATGCCACTGACAGACTTCTTCTCTGTGCTGACACTCGCAAAAATATCTCCTGATGCTGTCTCCCTACCACCGATATAGTCCTACAACATCTCAGAACCCAGCAAGAAGAGTTATCAAATGGTATCAGTTTCCTTGCAAGTTCATGCAAGATTTCACAGTTTCCATAGACAGAAATTTGAAAATTGTAAAAGTGACTTGAAGAGAAAGATGTTTTGTAGGACTGTTTTAATATACAGCTACTAGGGACATGGTTTAGTGAGTTAGGTGGTGTTGGGTTGGACTTGATGATCCTTGAGGTCTTTTCCAACCTTAATGATTCTATGATTCTATGGGCCTTTCCCTCTCTTCTCTGTGCTCATGGTAGGGAAAACACACTCGTTCTGTTATTTTAAGACAAGTAGAAATTACACAAAAAAGAAATCATGTGCCTCACAGAAGACCATGGTCAGTTTGGCAGGAATATTATGTAATGGTTGCACTGGAAGTATAGACAGAGCAGCATGCAGGATAAGAAGGGGGTGTAACTAGTTTTGTATTCTGGCAACTGCAATTCAAGAAAGGGTCATAGAGTCCTTGGGATTTTGGCCAGTTGTCTTTCAGCAGTATGATCCTTCTTCACCTTATTGCAATAGTGATTTCTTTAACTGAATATGTCAAACTGCATTTCTAACATCCGAATACTACTTCAGAGCTGACAGGCATGAACTGCTACTGTATTTTCAGCCGTACTAGACACAGTACTGATCTGGGAGTTGAGTTCATCAGTGACCTACCTGAGTTGTTACCTCCCCTCTAGAAGAGAGGTTTATTATCTCTCCCAGGTTTCCAGATTGCTTTTCTATTATCTATTTATCTTCTACATTTCTACTGACTACCTGTTTCAGCTGATAACTGTCACCTGCCTCAAATTCTCTGTGATGCCTGATAGAGATCTTTCGCAGTTGAGTCTACTGCTGTAGTTACGATGTGCTGTGTCCTGCAGCCCCGGGAGCTGTAAAAGAAAAGATTTTTATTTGGCCTGGAATAGACATGGTTGATGCTTATAGAGAGAAAACTGACCTCAGTAAAAAGACGTGCTTGGGCTATATTTTGCCATTAGAATTCTACAGTTGAATAATATTTATATGAATTTTATCACAAATACTGAAGTATACATATCCCTTTCACTAACAGAACTAGGCTTAAAGTTTTATGTTGGTGACAGAGCTATCTGTGTGTACGAAAGAGACACAGGTGGAGTGAGACTCAGGCTTACAATGTTTAATTGTTGATACAAAACTTACAGAAGGTGGCCTAGATGATTTACCAACATAATTTGAATGATAATACCCTGCATATTTGCTGGAGAAGAGGAGCATGCACACCACACCAGCTTACGTGTGTACATGACAGAAGTTTGAGTTGCATATTTATGGAACAGAAATCAGTCCAGAAAAAAAAAACAACCCAAACCATAATCAGAATGTAATCTTATGTAGGCCAGACACACAATCACAAACATTTAGCACCCTTTAGATCCAGACACCGGCACTAGAAGACATAACCTGCAATGTAGCAGAGGAATCTAAGCTTAGAAGAGGACCCATAAAATTTTGGGTTCAAATGAATCTGCATGACAAGTGGCATGTGGGGGAAATGGACTATTCTAGTAGGAGACTTACCCAAACAATTACTTGATACACTCAGAGAACATTCCATCACATATTCAACATTTGCAGCATTTTCTTTTTCTCTGTTGGAAAATAACACTTAAAAACTTAGTCCATTGATATCACTAAAAAGACCTCAAATTGTTATCAACCAAAACAGGAGAGTGTATAACATGCAACCTCCCATAAGTCTGTCTCACCATCAAATGCACATAGAACAAATAATCAAATGTGTTACTTCTTTTCACACACACATACTAGATGATAGGTAAGTTTAACTTCTTCTTTACGACTAGATCACTGAAAAATACAGAATGCCGCCCTCCTAAACGCAAACACATAGAAACATGCACATACAGCTCCGAACCAGTGTTAGCTTCTTGAAATTCACGTGTAAATAATTAATTACTATCACTAATACATTTTTAATTCTTACTCTTAGAGGTTGAATACGAATGTTTTCACTTTGAATAATGGGCTTCCTGCATTGAAGGTGCTCCAAGACTGGAAGGACATAGAACGATGACAGGGGTTTTTTAATCTGCAACAGGGAACATAATCACTTCAGAGCCTCCATTCTGCAGCACTTGAAGAGGAGTGCATTCACTTTAAAAACCTGATGCCACTGTAATCAAGGGCCACATAAAAAATAAAATCATACATCAACTTTTAGTCTGAGGGCTCATGGTAATTTTTGTGACTTCAAGCAGGATGCAGACACTAAGCTGTATCTAAACTTTTGCAGACCATAGGCCAGAATCCACATTATTATAACTGCAGGTAGCTTGTGTTCAGTCTCTCCCTCAGACCAGAAAACTCAAAATGTGATGAAGCACACAGCAACAGTAAGCCAATTACGAAGCACATATCTTTCCTAGAGAGGGTGTTCTGGAAAGAGGTATAGAAAGAAACTGCATGAGGTACATAAGTATATACAGAAAATATATATGTCTGTGTAATGGATAACGTTATTACAATCTACTGTCTCTACATAGATATGTGAATATATACAGTAGTAATATAAATACAAATTTATTATATATAAACATAGAATACATCAATTTGTACTGTATGTAGCACTGCGCTATACATATTGTGCAGTACGTACTATGTAGTACAGAAAATGCCTTGTATATGATATACCTTACCACATATCATTTTACAATTTATTGTCTGCAATATATATTGTACACATTTATAAAAATATCTATACCTATATCTATATAACAATATATTTATTCTAGTTAAAGCACATCAGTGGAGAAAATAGAATTATGCAATGAAAACCAGGTGTAATTTATATCTTAATGTATTTATTTTTCATCTCCCTTTGAAAATCTTTCCTAACATTCTATAAATCAGTATGTGAACTTTAATATTTCACTGTAAAAGACAATGTAGCCATGCTCTACATTTTACAGGAACTGTCTGAGGTCCTATACGGCCTATGATTTTCTTCAGTGCATACAAAGTGTTTGAATATGGAAGAGAGCTTAACACCACTGTAATGCCAACTATACAACTTCGATTCAGCATTAGCAGCTTCTCTATGAAAGATCTTACATCACATTTCATTCTAATTTACACATTTTTAATCCTACAATCCTACTGCCTGGAATGACAGTGAGTTTGACCATGGGCATCTGTACCCAAGCCTCCTTTGCTTGTACACCCAAGAGTCACTGCTTAGTGCTGACTTTTCCCTCTGCTTGGCTCAGCGAGTCGTGCTGAGCCAAGCCCCTTGAGTGCTTGTTGCTCTTCCAAAGCCTGCATTGCAACCTGCTGCCAGGACAGACACAGTGACTGTGTTGGGCACAGGCTCCCTTCTCACACTTGCCCAAGAGATGACTGACACCACTACCAAAATTAATGCAACTGTGATTTCCATGAGCTGCCCTTGCATGGATGTTTGCTCCTAAAATGTCACTGGATTCAGGGATGTAACTCAAGTACTACTCAGCTTTTGTGATGTCACAAAAATGGCTCCAAACTGTTCACTCTGTTTCAGAATAGAAGCGTTTGCTGTGTCTACCAGTGAACCACCTACTGCCCCTTAATGACTACAGCACCAGGATCTGCCCAGAGACTGCAGCGACCTGGCTGCTTTACAAACAATGGACAAAGCATTCACTCCTGAACCTGAAGGGCTTGCAGTGGAAGCAGAGGATACACAAATTATAACAATAGTATCCTAGAGAAAGAAGGAATCATAAAATGTTACATTACTGAGCTTCCTGGGTCTGTGTCTTCTGGTTTAACAATTACAGTTTAAAACACAGAATAATTCCTGACATTTTTCACACAAAAGCAAACAGATTCATAAGCAATGGAATTTGTTCTTCAAGATGGCAGTCCTCTGTGGATGGATTCTTTGATGTGTAACAGGTATTACCACTCATGCTGAAGCTTTTTTGGGGGTGCCATGCTCCTTTCCAGAGTATTTTTCAAACTTTTTTGTTCACAGTGGCTGATACCAGTCAGGGGATTCAAATGTTGCTAATGGAAAATAAACAGACAAAACTTATCAAGTCCTTACCTCCTTCACTAGCATCTCAGCTGACTGGAACATCAGCAACTACAACCCAAGTTCTCTCTTCTCCTGTCCATACACAGGCAGTCTCAGTTCCTAACATGTCTGTAAAGATCGTATTCATAAAGCTCTCACTCAATAAAGTTGTTTTTTTTTTTTAAATCACAGGACAACCACATGAACTTTTGTACATATTTTGCAAAATAATGTCAACAGCTTTAGTAATTACTCCAGACTCCTCACACTTCTTCAAATGTTGCACATGATGTGCAACCTTTACCCATGAGAATAGATATTGTGGTAAAGGCTTTAATGATGCAATTATATGATCACGGTTTTTCTTTCTCTACAGGATTTAGCCTTAAGGACAGAATTTTTGGAGAGTTTAGTGGCCACTTACACAACCATTTTCGTGATATACACAACACAGTTCTTGTAACTTCCTCTTTTTTTAAAGGAGAGAAAGAGGGGGCAAAGGGAGAGGTGACCAAGATTTTAATCGAGAACTCATTGCTGGCTGGCCAAATTTCAGTTCCTGCTTCAGAAGGCGAAGTTCTTGCATTTAGCACAAAAAAAATCGCTGAAAATGTCTTTTTTTTTAAATTATTCTTCCTAAAACGAGCAAACTGATACAGCTTTTTGTAACCTTTGCACGGAACAGCGAGTGCAAACTTCCTTCTAACGTGAAATATTTGGCATCCTCAGCCCTGAAGAGTAGGAAAACGGGGTGGGGCCGGGGGTGTGGGCACGTCTCGTGCTGCCAGAATTGAGGTGCAGAGCGCGACGCGGGGGTTCTTCGCGCCCTTCTGCTCCCCGAGGGGCTCACGGTGTCCCGGCTTCGCGCTCGGCGGCTCCGGTACCTGCGGGGCGGCCCCGGGCGGGCAGGTAGGCGGGGAGGCCGCAGACGGGGAGGGCTCACACCTCCCCCCGGCGGGCTGGGGGACCCGCTGCTGTCCGCCCGCCCGCCCGCGCTCCCCGGCCCGGCCCTGCACAGCCCGGCACGGCACGGCCCGGGCCGGCGCGTCCCACCTCCCGCGCTGGCTCCATCTCCCCGGGCCGGGCCGGGCGCCGCGCCCCCTCCAGCCCCGCGGAGCCGGGTTGGGCAGCCCGGGAGGCGTCTCCTCCGCAGCCCCCGCCCCCCCGCGCCGGTGCTGAAGCGCCTCGGCCGCTCCCCGGCAGCACCCCCGGGACAGCGGCGCCCCGTCGGCCCCCGCAGCAGCACCCGGGTCTCCCTCCTTGCCGCCCGGCCCGGGCTCTCCCGCCGCTGCTCTGCTGCCGAGGACAACTCATGGGAAATAAATAAATTAATTCCCCCACTCACCCCCCCCCACGGCAGGGAGAGGAGCCGGCGGCGGCCGAGGGATTAGATCCAGCCCGAGCTAGAGACCAGGTAACGTAACCTACCAGGAGGGAGGAGGAGGAGCAGCGAGGCCGCGGAGGTCGCCCCCGCGAGGGGAGGGCTCCAGGGGATGGAGAAGGGGCTGCCGCAGCCGGGGAGCGCTGGCCTGACCCCGGCTGGCTGCGTGGGGGCGGCTGCACTGTCAGTCACACACACAGGAGCCGCCGCCCACACAGGGAGGGATGGATGGACGGACGGACGGACGGACGGGCAGACCCCGCGTGGGGCACAGCTGCCACCCCTCCCGGGCGCGGCCCCCCGGTACCAAAGCAGGCACTGCGGGGTCACGCCGCATTTCCAACCCCGTGCCCCGCTGTCATGTGGGCGCCCGGCGCTGACAGCGGGGCAGGGAGGCGGGCGGCGGGGCTGGGCCGAGCCCGCAGCTCCGGGCGGAGGGGGGGGGTGGCGCGATCCCGCCCCCGCTCCGCCGCGCCCATCCCCGGCGAACCGGGGCCGCCTTCCGCCGCATCCCCGGGCGCTGCGGCACCGCCCGCCCCGAGCGGAGCCGCGGTCCGGGGCGCCACAGCCCCGCGGGCAGCTCCGCTGGGAAGTGTGGGCGGGGAGCCGCGGCGGAGGCAGCAGAGAAGAAAAAACCGTGCTGCCGGGCTTGCCATCGTCAGAAACGGGCCCGCAAGCAGCGGTGATGTCATAGCTCAGTGGTGGGGATGACCTTGAGGAAGGTGCGTCTGGATAGACCCTCTGCTGCACCGTGCCAGCTGCAGCACTGTTTGCCCTGCTCTGGGCTGCTCTGAGCCCGACAATTCTGGCGTTACTATCTGCAAACAGTGCTGGCTTTAGTTAGTGGTTGTGTACTGAGCTCCGGGTGTAACTGGTACCAGAGCAGAGCAAATACTCCTTCTCCATCTTGCTCTTGACCTTTTCTAGCGCACAGTGGACTCAAGATCCTTTAAGGGAATGGTCTGAAGAGTCTCCCAGGAGAGGGGCAATCGTCCCGAGAGAAAAGGGGTTCTCTGTGCCCATGGAGACCTCTGTGCCCTGGGTTTGTGGTTGTACAAGGTACTAAAGCAGGGAAACAATCTTAGAAGAGACGGAGAAGTTGCCATGTTCACATTTCAGAGACCAGTGTCCCCTGCTACTCCTGGAAGGGGACATTACCTCTCAGTCCTGCAGGCATGGAGAGCGGACTTGAGTTCTCCACTGCTTTTCCAGTCAGGTGGACAGTAAAACAAGACAAAAAAGAGTAACATATAGAGATAGCTGGTTTTTCAGATGCCAGCCTGAGCTTTCAGTAAAGGAGTCTTCATGAAATTGTTGAAAACTGTTCTAGAAAAAGAAGGAAACTGAAGGAAGCTGATGCCTCATGGAGAAATCCATTCTTGTTTCATTGGTCTCTATAATAATCACTCGTGTTTCCATAGTGACATCTGTCTGTGTCTCTCAAGTTACTTATCAAATAGTAATGAAATAGGTGCTTGCAGCTTCCCTTGCAGGAATGGGTCCATAAACTTAACAGCATACCAGTTGAGCCAATAAAATACTGCCTCAGCTCTGTCTAGGTGAATCATGGTACAAAAGCTAGTCTTCAAGTCAGAGGATGTAGACTGATATTTAAAGGAAGCTGAAAACTGACAAATAGCTCAATAAAAGTAGTAAATGCTTTTATGTACAAGTATTAAATCTGTGAATAATGTATAAGTGATTCCCATCTTTTTAAAGACAGCTCTCTCCTCTGTCTTTCCATTATTGGCTGCTAACTTTCCATATCATACTTGAGAATGAGTGCTGAATATCTACTCCTTCCACATGGTGGAATAAATTCGGAGAGAAAATTATACTCCTGATTTTTCTGTTATTTGTGCAATTTATGATAGAACTATAACTCCATGTGTCTGTAAGGGCCCAGCAAGCTTAGTTTGCAACCTAGTGTTTACAGTGTAAGTGACTTCAGAGCAAAGCAGCTAATGATTTTGCATAGGCAAACAGTGGCTAGAGATCATGGACTTTTTTGTGGCAGCAGTAAGTGATCTTGGTTAATGAAGTCAGCTTTATTTTATTTATATGATGGGTATGTGGAATAGCCTAAATATAAAGCATGGTCTTCATGGAAGGTCTTAATGGATGGCAGAAAACTAAAATCCCACATTTTGTAGACAGGAAAACTCTTGGGATTACATAGTGATGCAACTGATCTGAACAGGTATTTCACATGTAGAGGCCAAGACTTTGAAATATTGCAAAGGGAAATATCAAAGAAACAGTGTAGTTAAATATTGTGGCTCTGCAGCTGCAATGAAGAGAGGTGGAACTCTGTTTCAACATTTTGCAGTGTAAAAGAATGCATCATGAATAGTATATAAAAAAAGTCTCCTCCCAACTCTTTAACCTAATTTCATCTGTCACTTTTCTGGAGTATATATCAGACTTAAGCTCACTCATCTCTCGCTATTGCAAAATCCTCATTCTAGAATCTGAGTTTTATGGAGGCAGGAGATCCTGTGGGCAGCCTTAAAAGAGATGCTGTTATTTGTGGACATGCAAGTTAAGGGAGAGAAAAGAGCACTTCTCACTGAATCACAAGCTGATGTTTTTAAAAATTATTTTATTTCATTACTCTTCTTTCTTGCATTTGGCTCACTGTTTCGTACTTCTGTCTATTTCTTTTTATATATATACTTTTATATTTATGTATATATTTATGATACCCATTGTTTTTATTTTTTTTCATTTTAGAAGAAAGCCCTCTTTGGTATCCTTTGTTTCTTTAGAAAATTATCTTGTCCTTTTTTTTTTTTTTTTTTTTTATTTTTTTTTTTTTTTTTTTTTTTTTTTTTTTTTTTTTTTTTTTTTTTTGTATTTCTTTTTTTTTTTTTTTTTTTTTTTTTTAGAAAATTTTTTTTTTCTTTTTTTTTTTTTTTTCACAATAAGCAGGTAGTTTTGCTTTCAGTAACTCTGGTTATAATTGGACCCCTTCCAGTTCAAGAGACTACAGCTCACTTGATTTTTTTTCCTATGGCAACATCACAGGGTGCTTTTGAAGAGTTGTATTTGTCTTGAGAAGGTGTTTGCTTTAACAAAGATGGTGTCTGAATATAATTCTCAATTAGTTGTATCCCCTACACCATTTGCTGTCCATTTTCTTGTGCGAGGATCAAGAAGAAGAATGTTTTTGAGCTATGCTAATAATCTGTGCTGTTAAATTAATTTTATATTTCAAGGTCGGTATGATTATGAAAATATCATTCTCTTCTGATTTTTATTTAAAAAGGGTTAGGTCATAGCCTTTAATCATTGACAGAGAACGTTACCAGTTTCTGTGTCTGTTCATGTAATATGTATGGCCTAATGTTTGCGCAGCACCAAGGAGGTTAGATAAGAAAATAGGACCTCATTGACCAACTGTTACACGTGTCAAATGAAAAGGAGAAACAGACTGCATTCCAAATATGCATCTCAGTCCAAACCTGCATTCCTTGACTTGCATGTATTCGTGAACTGTTGTGCCAACTTTCATAATTTTATTGTGAATCTTGGAACATTGGAAGAAAAGTTTGCAGTATTCAGACAAGAGTAATTGAGATACAGGAATGAGCAGATAATATTCCATGACTTGAGGAATAGAGGATATGGACAAACTGACTGTGCAACTGTACTTGGCTTTACAATCTATCACATATTTCCGATATTTCTTACAGCTCTTGGTCTTATAGTCAAGCAATCAAAATAATGTTAAGCTTTTACTGAAGAGCAAATGTCTAGCTAACCAGGTCATAATGGCTGACAAAGTAGAAAGAATCTCAGTTTGTTATTTTTGCCTTGCAATCTCAATATTTTTAATTCATATTCTTTGTGTCTGGGGGTGATTCATCATCATCAGCTCATTCTTTTGTTGATTATATTTTGAACTGTGGTTTATGCAATGTCTTTAAGTAATTCCTTTATTTGTTATCTTCAAGGTCAGTGCCAGTTACATGCTAATATTTTTTTTTTATTTTCAGGTCATGGTTCTTTCCTGTCTCATAACACTTGCGGTAATATGCAATCAGAGATGAGTGTTAAGATCATATGCTCATAAAAATTGAACAATCAGTTCCAAAAGTATATTAACATAAGTAGGGCAATTAAAAAAAGTTTCCCAAAAAAGGAGGAAAATAATGGAAAAGAATGGGGCCATAGCATGACGTACTCTTTTCTTTGTGGTTGTAAGACTTAGGATCTTAAGAAATGGAATTAATGTTAATTCACAAAATCAGGAAGCACTAGAGAGCAAACTTAAGCCTGTATTTCTTTTAATTTAGCTGTTGATGCGTTTTCTTTTAACCTGGTTTAGTGATTATTGAATGTGAAGTACTGAATGTATTTCAGTTCCACCCAACAAGAAAGCAGGGCTCTGATTAAGAGCGTAAATCATATAGAATTGGCTAATGACTTTAGACTAGACATCTTCTACATTTGAGTCAGCTATTGACAAACTGCAGAAAGCCTAAACATTGTAGAAGTTGGAATATTTCGGAATAGGTGGATTTGACATTCTTTTCATACGTTTACTGTGAATGATAATGACAGCATCTGATTTTAGTGGTCAAAGCATAAAACTCTGCAGACTGGAGCTGCCCAAATATGCAGGATTGTTTAAACAGTGTTTGCTTTCTTCTGGCCTGAACGTTTGTATCACCAAAAAGAACATTTTCCAGTTGTTTCGACAGCAAGCTCAGTAACTATTTCATTTTTATCTCCCTTTAAAATTTTCCAGGGGAGGACTCAGCTGTAGGTGATGATCAAGGTGCTGTAGGAACAATCAGAAGGCACGTTGCACAGAAGACAGCTCACACCACCTCCTGTGTTTAATGGCTTTTCTTATATATTTTTAAAAGTTCTGGTCCTTTAGAATAGCTCATCTTCCCACATCTGGTAGCAGACTCCTGGTGTAGCTTCAGACATGTCCATCGTGTAGTGCCCCTCCATCGTGTAGTGCCTCAGTGGTAGCAAACTGTTGTCAGCACTCCCAAGTTTGGCATTTGGGGACAGTTCATATGAAAAAGAGTTGTAATGGTGTTCAAAATGTGTTTGTCATGAAAGAACTTTAGCCGTTTGCTGTCCCTACAGTGGTGGTAATGACACTGTAATGATATACATTGCCTTTTGCATGTCTTCCGTGCAATAGAAATCAGTAAAACCAGTCATGAAACAGCACTACATCATTCCAAAAGACAAAAGCATTTTTTTTTAAATAGAAAAAGATTAATTTTTTACCATTCATGCTTGCCGCTCGTCACTTAGACACTTCCAGTCTTTGGTACAAGCAAAAAGGAGACAAAAAAAAGATGAAATCTCAATTTGTCTCTTGTATTAGTATCAAACTCATAGTATTAACTTCAGACTTGTATTTCTCAGTGCTTGATTTCTGAATTCAAGAAATACTGAGAACAGATGTGTATTTTACAGTACAAAAAACAGATGAAGAAACAAACCAAAAAGAACTTACCATATCTATGCTGACAAAAATGGCAAAAGCATACATGAAAAATGCATATTTGAATTTTTAAACAAAATCGGTTCCTACTGTAATGTGTTTGATTAGTATTGCAGATAAAGAAATGCACTCACTCTCAGTGTATGCTTTTGAAATCAATTGTATTAGAGAGTTTTTTTTAACATTAGAAAAGAAGTGCTTTGTGGCATTTTTTCAAATCTCTGGGATAATGATATAAATATTTGGCAGTGCGTTCAAACCACCAACTATAACAGCTTGGCTTCTGAGAGACATAGCTGCTTTTCTTTGTTGACCTTATTGGGGGATGGAAATTGGAGAATTTAGAACATCTCAACAGTTTGCCATACTATTGAATTAAAATGCCAGAGGAGTTGCAATTACTACATTGAACTCCTATAGTTTGCATTCTTAATATGGCCCTCAGGGCAGGTTCAAAAAAGAAAGAAAAAAGAACAACTTAATGATGCAAATAAGCTCCCCATGGGAATGTAGGTGTCTGATTGCTTAACAATTGGAAATGTGTTAAATTCCTTGAAGATTCTGCCTTTGCTGAGTACACTCTCCACTGAACAAATTTCTTCTAGGTGTTAACTGCTCTTGCATGCTATGCCAGGGATGGATTTGGGTCTGAAACTGGCTACTGGACTCTGTGTCCTCAGTAATGCCTCCTGATGATATTAGAAATGGGAACTGGTAAGCTATAAACTGCAAACTGGAACTGAAGACTGGTTTAAGAGACAGAAAACCTGTGCCTAGGACAGAGATTCAGCTGGCTGTGCAAGACGGTTGCATCTGGGAGCAGGTGGAAAGAAGAAAATAGACTGTGGAGGAAAATTGGTTCTGAAAACTGAAGAAAGCAATGGGACTATCATCCCATTACCAAACCCTTTTTAAGATGTGCATCTTTATAATAATTTGTACATAGTGTTAAACTAAAGGCTTCCTTTCTGCTCTGAGGAATTTGTGAGATCTCTGCTCATTTGTCACACGGGGGTCCTAACTCGCTGTCTTCCATTAGGAAGCCTCTTTCCCTTCCTCTCGCCAACACTACAAAAGGTGACTCAGGGGACTCAGTAGCCCATAACGAGAATCCACAACACCAGATTTTAGCAAGAAGTGAAAAAAAGGTTGTGTATTTTGTGACCTCTGTGTTGGATATTTAAGGAAAATTGGTAGAAAAGAATATGCCATAGTAGTCTGTATTTACAAAGTGTGAAGTATGCGTTGTATTTGTGAAGAGTAAGAAAGAAGACCCTGCTTTCTTGTTCTTGTGCAGATATAATTAGGTAGGCTAGAGGCATAAGGTAGTTTTTGTTCTCATGTTTTTCTGATGTAGTTACCCAAAAACAGATGTTTTGATGTAGTTACGCTGGCTATGAGGGTGCTTTATTTCAATTTAGCTTATTTCTTCATTCGTACCTAACAACACAAGCACATTATGAGAGCTGTGCATGGCCTGTCTCAGTTTTAGCTGTAGTATAATAGTGCAAGAGGTTTACCAGCAAAGCTAGTGAGCATAAGGGCCAAACTCACATGATGTAGAGAAATACAGGAAGGGCATTTAAAACTGCCTAAAAACATTGTGGTATTTTCTCTCTAGTCAAATAATATGTCAGTGTTGCTTGAGTGGCATTTTCTCTCTTTCTGTTACTCCAGGTCTGAACTTGATCTCTCTTCCTCTTCTGCAATTGTACTGGGTTAAAAGGGATTACTTGTGGTTTAGACCCAGTAAAGGCTGAAGAGACTCTCGACTGCTTCTCAAGACTCAGTCTTTTGGATCACTTTGACTTGCCTGATTACTTTAAATGGAAATGATTTCTCATAATGATTATCAGAATGATTTCTCTGTTTCCGAACAAATACTTTCCTGTGTCCACCTTCTCTTTACCTTCCCCTCCTTTCTGTCTGTGAGACCATTTCCTTCTCCCCATTTATTAGAATAAAAAACATAAAAGAACAAGTTGCTATTCTGCTCTGCTTATCCTATTGGCATACTGGGTTTTCCACACTAAAACTGGAAACTGTCAGAGACATGCTCACTTGTAGGACAGTTTTTTTATGGCAAAGGTGATGCTCCACCATAGTAACCAGTATTTGTTTTTTTTAATGCTATTTTTGTCTTTAGAGTTACAAATGTTTACATTCTTTACCCTTCTGTTTTTTAATTGTGCCTTTCAGGTGTTATGATTAGGGTAAAGAAAAAAAAGTAGATGTAGGAAAGTGACAAATGTAGAATGTGAAAACAGAGTAGAAGGGAAACAGACATTAACCTGAGGAAATATTATTATTTTGAGGAAATTCACAGAGGCAAATATCTTCAAGATAGCAGAAGAGGAATAACGTATCATATTTTCAGTCACGGTGGTTCTTAATTGTCTCCGTTTTTTTTTTTTAATATTTTAGAAGGGAGTAGAGAGAATTCTGACCTTTGCTTTTGTTTTTTCTGTGTGCTGATTGTAGGCCACAGCAAGGTTTTTGTTGTTGATGAATAGTTGTGTTGTCTCATCAACAAACAGGTGTGCATTCTTGTCAGTGCTCTTGTGTATACCAGTATATCCAATAAACAAGATGTTAATAAATAATATGAAATATGAGAAAAAAATTAACAAACAATTAGCAATACAATTCTCAAACATTAATATTGGAACCTTGAAAATAAAAGCTGAGTGTTGAGTTTTACAATCGTTGTTTAGCCTGGTGGTTGAGAATATCTTGACTTTCAGAAGTACTTTGCAAATAATGTAAAACACAGTCAAAGCCCTTATACTTAAAACTGTAAAATTATATAAAGGCTAGAAATATCATTTGGATTTATTTGGGTAATGATTGCCTGGGACTTCAGTGGGAGCCCATGTGGACTCTGCAGTATGGATTTGTTCAGGTGCTTTAGCAATGGGTGGGCAAAAAGGGAATTGCTCCTAACTTGTGGCTTGTACAGAAAGGGAAGCCCCATGCCAGCCTGCAGTCTGTTAACACATCCCACTGTGCGTGTTTGTTAAGTTGGTCTGCACGTGTGCAGACGATTTCCTCTCACATGTGCTATGAAAGAGGAGTTCTGACATATGAAATGCAACTATGTCATGTATACATGGCTGTGTCCACTAGCACCCACATGCATAAGGGAGTATTGATCCAGTTGATGGTATCCAGCTCAGAATCATTTTTGTGATTTAAAAATAATAGGAAAATAATATTGGCTTCCACTGTTATAGAATCATAGAATGGTTTGGGTTGGAAAGGACCTTAAAGATCATTGAGTTCCACCCCCCTGCCATGGGCAGGGACACCTTCCTCTTCAGATCAGGATGCTCAAAGCCTCATTCAACTTGGCCTTGAACACCTCCAGGGATGAGGTATCTACAGCTTCTCTGGGCAACCTCATCCAGTGGCTTACCACCCACACAGTAAAAGATTTCTTCCTAATATCTAATCTAAATCTGCCCTCTTTTAGTTTATAAACATTACCCCTTGTCCTGTCACTACACTCCCTGATAAAGAGTGTTTCCCCATCCCTCTTGTAGGCCCCCTTCAGGTACTGGAAAGCTGCTATTAGGGTCTTCTCAGAGCCTTCTCTTCTCCAGGCTGAACAACATCAACCCTGTCTGTTGTCATAGGTGAGGTGCTCCAGCCCTCTGACCATCTCTGTGGCCCTCCTCTGGACTCACTCCAACAGGTCCGTGTCTGTTTTTATGTTGGGGGCTGCAGAACTGAACACAGTACTCCAGGTGGGGTCTCACGAGAGCATAGTAGAGGGGGAGAATCACCACCTCCCTTTGATGCAGCCCAGGATATAGTTGGCTTTCTGGGCTGCAAGCACACATTGCCAGCTCATGCTGAGCTTCTCATCAACCAGCACCCCCAAGTCCTTCTCCTCAGGGCTGCTCTCTATCCGTTCTCTGCCCAGCCTGTATTTGTCCTTGGTATTGCCTCGACCCACGTGCAGGACCTTGCACTTGGCCTTGTTAAATTTCATGAGTTTGCATTGGGCCACCCCTCAAGCCTGTCAAGGTCCCTCTGGATGGCATCCCTTCCCTCCAGGGTGTCCACCACACCACACAGCTTGGTGTTGTTGGCAAACTTTCTGAGGGTGCACTTGATCCTACTGTCCCTGTGTCCTACAAAGATATTAAACAACACTGGTCCCGGTACTGACCCGTGCAGAACACCACTTGTCACCAGTCTCCACTTGGACACTGAACCATTGACCACAACTCTTTGAGTGCGATCACCTAGACAATTCCTTATCCAGCGAGTGGTCCTTCTGTTGAGAAACAAGGATGTCATGTGGGACAGTGTCAAAGGCTTTGCACAAGTCCAGGTAGATGATGTCAGTTGCCCTTCCTGTATCTACCAGTGCTGTGGCCCCATCGTAGAAGGCCACCAAATTCGTCAGGCATGATTTGCCCTTGATGAAGCCGTGTTGGTTGTCACCAATCACCTCCTTGTTTTCCATGTGCCTTAGCATAGATTCCAGGAGGATCTGCTCTATGATCATCCCAATCACAGAGGTGAAACTGACCAGCCTGTAGTTTCCTGGGTCTTCCTTATTTCCCTTTTTAAAAATGGGGGCTATGCTTCTCTTTAAATAGCATTATGCTTAATGCTAAATGCTAAAACTGATTTTTTTATGCAATCTGGAAAATACGGTCATATTGTGTTCATAATGTAATAGGATACAAAAGCCTGTCCTTTGCATGATTAAAATAGTTTCTTCTTCTGAATGTGATAGCATAGAAACGTGTTAATGAAACAAGATGTTATTGCTTAACTAGGTAATCAGCTTGCACTTCTGGATATACTTTAGCATTGTTGAAATATTACATACCTAAAATGATGACTTAAATCATATTGTTCTCAATGCAACTGTGTTTTAGCTATGAGACCATGTTGTGTTTTTTTTCTTGTAGCTATTTCCTGAAGAATTAGCAAAGCTATCGTAGTTGCCATGTTCAACTTACTTTTAACTTATACTTAAACTGCTAGTCTAATAGAATAGGATTCTTACAGAATACCAAATGATACATTTTCTTGAGGATCCAGAATATGTTTTTAACCTTAATAAGGTAGTTAATTTTCTTCTTTCATTTTTCCCTCATTTGCCAATTTTTATCCCAGGTGTATAAATAAAATAGTTGTATGCAGCACAATAGTCTTGTGAAACCTAAATTAGCCACCTGAATTAGGAACTTCAGTGTTACTGGATCCTGGGTAAGTAGGTTGTTATCTTTTAATAACTGAAGCTTAAATCCTACTTTTAAATCAGTCCTCTCTTCTAAGTAACATTTGTGCATGATGAAATCAGAAGTTATAGCTGTATGCTGAACAGGCTATTTTGTGAGTGCTTTGAACAGCAGATATAGTTGTTTTATAAGCAGAGGATCTTGCATTCTGGTGTAGTCTCAAGCATCTACTTGTTTCTCATTATAGCAACTGAATATACATAAGCGAGGAGATAGTTTCTAATAGAATTAATTGTATGTGTATATATTAACACAGAAGGAAATACAAAAAATAGGAAGAAATACGCAACATGCTCCTTACTAAGAGATGTAGGGAAAAGAAGAAAACACTGGAAAAAGAAGTGTGAATAGATTGGTTTGATGTTTCAGGAGGTTCTAGTGTTGCAGTATGGTATTTACAGCCTATATGAATCTACCATGAGTACCATGGGTACACGTGGATGTATTTTCCATACAATCCTTTTGACTCCTTTGGAACAGTTCTATGACCAGGTGCATAGAGGGAAGAGTGGGTACTTACAGTTAAAAAAGGAAGAGTGTTTCATACAAGGAGAACAGTGCGAAAGAAAGCAGGGGTCTGAAGGAAGTAAACTTGCTTGTTGGCAGTACTGGACTGTGAGAAGATGTAGATTCTGGACCCAGTAAGAAAACAAATGGATCGAATGCTGGGAGAAGACATTGCACTGCCATTGCTTTGACTTAGCTTATGAACTGCCAGAATTGAACGGATAGCTCTAGTCAGCATTTAATAGTAGATTTAGCCCTCTAAAGAATGAAGGACTCCTGTAATCAAGGAAGGTCTTACTCATCCAACCAAAGCAGACTAGGTTCTGTTTTCGAGTGCCAAGTGGCTAAGATTGTTTGCTTTATAGCTATTCTCACTGCTCCAAAGGGGAGTTTGAAGTGTTTGGTCAATCCCTGCTGGGTTCATTAACTTTGTGTGTTTGTTTCTGTTACCCCATTGAGAAGGGAATGTTTTGTATTTGTGTTCCTAAAAGATTGGTCCTGAATTATTTAACCAAACCCCACTGAGCACGGAACCTTTTGCATTTGGTAGAACTTGTGCTCCCAGGGTCATTTTCATCTGCTCCTCTGACCTTGCCAGAGGGAATCCCTGTTTATTTCTTCATTTGGTAGAACTGTTTATCTGAGCCCTGTGGAGTACAGAAATGAGCTTCCTACTTTCTGCTGGAAATGGGAACTATGAGAGACTATTGCTTGTTGTAAAGAGAGAAGAGCTTATGTAAGATTTTTAAAATTTCTTTGATTTTTTTCCTTTAGAGAATGGGTAATGTCTTGTTGCAGTGATTCTTCAAGCAGGAGTAGGAGGGCTGGTGACAGAAGTGAGAAGACACAAGGTACTGAAGGTAGAGAAAGAAGGAAAGGTACATGATATAAGTTGTCAGGGTCCTGGGCTTTAATTCTCAGGCAGTCCAGCGATACACTGGCTCCTTTTCTGCCCTGCTTTTGAGGAAAGACATAGTAGAATGAGCTACATAAAAAAACCTCTGTGGCTCAAAGTGGAGGGAATGCACAGTGCCAATGGAGAACTGGCTTTAATTTCAATCCTAAAATCCAGCAGCATAAGTATTAGAACAGATTGAGCAGTTCTGTTGCAGTCCATGGGCTGACTTTAGAGAGGCGGTTTGTGTTACTGCTAGGGTTACCATCTTTAAAAAAAAACCACATGCACAAAAGAGCTTCTGTAGAGCTATGGTAAACCTGTACATTGATCTGAATCTTTTACCTGTGGTAGCTAAAAGTTTTGTATTTATCCCGAGCAGACATACTCAGGGTGGCTTGAAAGAAGCTGGTTAGTCTAGAAAGCAAAAAAGGAAAGTGAGCTGTAAGGGAAAGGTGCTGCTGTTGCGGTATTCAGGCCAGCTGGGAGTTGCATAAAATTTATCTGTCTCCTGAGGAACCTCAGTTGGCAGGATTTGTGTGGATTTCTGCCCACAAAAATAAACCTGCTTTACCCTGGTAGAAGCTACAGCCAAAAGTTAGTCCCTCAGGGGTGAAAGCTTCTGCCAGCACAGCTGCCCCTCTAGGCAAAGTAGAAAGACATTATACTACACCCTTTAATCACTATGGGTTATATCTCCTTCTTGTCTTTAAACAAAATTACTTCATCAATTGCTGAATATTTTTATCACTATGCTTATATGTTAAAGTAATATATAATCAAGCACAACTGTCATGTTTCTGCTATAATGTACACCTACATTTATTACTTACTTGTTTTAAATGCCTCCCTTAATCATGGTTGAAATCTGTCTGAAAACTGAGTGTACCTCCAGCAAATATAGCACATATTTAGCAATTTATATATCTGTGTGTAAATCATAAACTTTCAAGCTGGAGATCATCTTGCATTTTCTTACAGGCTGGAAACAAGTATTTTTTGCTTAACATAATATTTATGCAACTACAGAGGTTTGCTAAATTAAAGCTAAGAGTTAAGAGGCTTTCACAAGACGTATACCATTAAAATTAAGATGCCAGTAACGGCAGCAGTGCCACTCCATTCAAGCTCATTTTCCTTTTCACTTGTATTTTGCAATGTTCTCACAACATCCTCTCCCCTCTGAAGAACACCTTTTATTTTCTAATACTCAGTAAGTCTCATCTAAACACTAGGTTCTGTTGAATTAGGCTCACATGCATTATCTGATCTGACTAGAAAAAGGTATTTTACTACTCTAAAAAATACACTTGCCCACAAATAATTTATGAAAGACGAAGGAAGAGATTCAGTATATGACTCTGAAGTGATCTGAGTAAAACAGAAAAATTTCAAATATATATTAGTGACTTGAACATATTTTGTCTTCATGAGCTACTGCAGTGTTTTAAAAAAAAAGAAAGAATATTAGTGGCCAAGTGTATGCTTATTTATTTAAGGCATTAGGCAACATTCTGCCCTGACAGAGTAGCCTTAAAAATATTTTGAAGGTATTGTGTTCTTTTATTTTGTGTATGATTATCTACATATTAATGTAGATACATTTAGATACAAGATAATGGGGACAATTGAAATCAAGGCACCAGGGGAAACATGAAATATCAGGTTTTTGCTGAACAAGCATTAAGTCACTTATGGAGTAGTTTTTCCTTACCTTGGACTTTGTATGTTGGTATGTTTTTGAGTTACTAGAGCTGTTAGAGCTAGGGAGGTAAAACTGCCAGCCTTTGAGGTTGGGGGATTAGGGAGGAAGAGTGGAGGGAGGGCAGTGAATGTTCCTGTGGAGCAGGCTGAAGCAGCAGTTGCGCTGGGGAGGTCTGGCAGACTAAAGGGCTGGTGGGAGACCATGTGTTTTCGCCACAGTGCTATTGCAATGAGCGCCAACGTAAAGGTGGTGAGAGGAAAAGTACAGATATTTCGCTTTAGCCTGTGTATTTGCAACTTGTGCACAGGCAGTTTTTGACCCACAAATGTGTCTGGCTCATTCTGAAGGGTGATGTACAAAAAGGGGAGTTATTGCCATTTTGGAGACAGATGAGAAAATCTCTGTGTTTCACATTGCCCAGGTACAGCGGGTCTGGTCCTGCTGCTCTCCATTCACGATGCCTAAAGGTCTTCTCCAATCACTCCTTACTATCCCTTGATGCTAGCCACTGAAGAAGAATGCTTACAGGAGAATCAGGCAAGAACCGGCCCAAAAGGCTGCATGTTGGGTCATGTGATGTGCAATATACCATTCAGATTTGCATTTTCTTCATACCTAACACACTGAAGCTTGTGCACTGTCACACCCTATGACATATCTTGTTACTCAAGCTCTTGTGTATCTGCAGTTATCTAAGCCAACAAAACTTCAGGCCTGATGATACTACTTTTTAATTAATTCACAGAGAATAGTTTTAAACTAATATTGCATTTTTTTTTCTGTAAAAGATCTACTATGGAATTCTTCAGCTTACTCAAAACGACTTGGCAGTATCTCTGGCAAGCAGTCACTGTTTTTCTTGTTAGTTGTGAGCAGTCCCTCTGTACCTGCATCATCAGAGACAACCCTAGCTACTTTGTTGCCTTGAGTAAAATATATTCTGCTGCCTCTACTCCAAAATTTGCAAGAAATCATATTTAATACCAGTCATTTTTATAGAATTTTAGAAGACCGCATATTCAGCTATTACAGTCTCACAACATTCCAGAAAAATATGAGACAAAGTATTTATGTGTTATAAAAATTAATGTCTTATTAGCAATTTAATTAGTACAGTCAAAAATTGGCTGTAAAAATGCTGTCTCTCCAATTCTGCAACTCTGGGCAACTGTCCAGTCTTTACATAAGGTAAGCTGCCCTCTACATTGTTCTGTAAGGCACTGAACATTGTTTCAAGTTTTAATTGGATGGTTTATGCAGTGACTTAGTTGAGTAAATTCTGAATTAAAATTGCACATATGAAAATTGTCACTGTTCTTTGTCTAACAAGATGGAGATTTGCTTTTGTTGTATCAGACTTGACTTGAAGATTTACTTTCGAAAAGGGTAGCATTAGTTGTCTATGGGATGTACATAAAGCATTAAATAGTTCATCTGCACCTTCCATAAATTTTATTCTATGCAGCCATGACAGCCACAAAAATGTTTGTAACACAACATTCCCAAGTTTCATATTTTACAAACACAGCAACAAAATATGGGTATTGCAGCACATGCTTTTCAGAGACTCATTACTCGGCCAAACTGAACGTATTTTTCTCAGCAACACAGAAGAGATTGCAAAATTGCAGATTTCAACACTATACTGTTAAGCTGTGGATCTATTTCAAAGAAGATGGAAAGAACATTTTTAGAATCCAGAACATGTATTTTTCAGTTTGTTATTTAATAAGAGTTAAATAAACAAAGAAAACCCTTCTCCTACCTACACCAAAACACTTAAGATTTAAAAACAATGGACTGGAAGAAGGAACTGGGTCATTATTTTCAGTCCACTGCAATACCAAGAAACTGTATTATGAACATGTAGGGCTGCCTTCATACAAATGCGGAGTTCAGTAGCATAGGTGTCTATAACTGAGCAGCTTATCTAGACTCATTTTATATAAAGGGGAGATATAGGCGCTTGTAGGCCATGTATCATTTTGTTATAATTTAGATGTCTAAAACAGGTCACTAATGTATATCCAGAAGTTCATTTCTGTCCATTGACTGTAAGTGTAACCTAGGTATCCAGACCACATGCAGATGTCAGCACTGTTGATGTCTAAATATAGCTGTGATGAATTCCTCGCTTAAATCAGTGAAAGTCACAAATTGTGTGTAAGCCAAAGAATACCTTGCAGAGCTTTATTACAAACTTAAATCTTCCCTACAGTGTGAAAAGCTAAAAGTAGGAGAAACAGGAGAAATGGAGATTGTCACCCAATACCTAAACTCTTGCAGTGGATTAGATTAAAAAAAAAATTCACAACAAAGGAAAACAGTTTGTGACCAAACCTCCGTTATTAGAAAAAAAACATGATATAGCTTTAAGTACTATTGGCACTGCTAACATAAAGTATTCTTTCAAGAAAACCAACATCCTTGGATTATGGCTGAAGGAAAAAATGTGCTGTAATATTAAGGATATCACTTGGCTGTGTGCAAAAGTTATTATTTTTTTAAGTGTCTGTTAATAAACCAGACACTGTACTGAAACAGTGAGTAGCAAACCTGAGCTAAAGTTCAGCTTGGCATCCTGACTAAATAGTTATGGTGAACTTACTTTACTCCAGTTTTAAGAGTTTAAGCTCATGAATACAGAAGAAAACCTGAGCCTCTTTCTGGTAATGGTGTCTAATATGGTGTCTGGCTCTCTTCCAAGAACGAACAGTTAAATTTATTAAGTATGTGCCTGTGTGTGAGTGGGCAGCAAGGTGCAGTAAAGCAACTACATCTAGGCACCTATCACAGAAGAGAGCTGAAGTAGCTGGATTTGTATTATATTTAAAAACCCACTGCCATTATTATTCACAGAATACACTGCTAGATTAGTCTCGTTCGGTGAGTTGAGTAATAGCCCTCCTGATGTCTATACATTTTTATAGACAACAGTCCAAGACAGTATTAACTTTTATTTTTGTCAAGTTCAAGCTGACAGTGAACTGCAGGCCAACCACCTGCCACTGGTGTGCCCTCTGCCAATTAGCTCTGTCACTCAGAAGCACACTTTAGCATGAGCTCTGACCTTCTACTTCATGCTCGGTTCCCTGAACTTAGAAGCTCAGCCTCGGTGTGGGCAGGGATTTAAGCCCTTCTGTTTGCTCTCTGAAGTGGGTGGACAAAAGGCAGCTATGGTCCGCTGCCGTGACGCCAAGCTGGTGCTGTGCAGTGCTCACTCGTGGTGACCATGCTGTTGGCATCCCTAGAGGATAGCTGCCAGCCCACCTTCTAGGGACGTTGTAGTGATAACTTGCTGTTAATCCCTCTTTCTGTGGCTGCTTTTCACAGATGCAGTAATCTTGAGGCCAGGGGTGATTTTCTTTTCCCCTGCCCGGAGCGGGATGGGGATCCTGTGGAAGGAAGGGCCTGCCACCAAAGGGCACGGTGGGGGGGAGTGGCTTTGCTGACACAAGTGAGAAGCTGTACCCAGGACTAAACACAAGTTGTCTAACAGAGGGTGTCCAGCACAAACAATGCCTTGCTTCCTATTTCTGTCCAATAATAGGAAACATGGTATTGTTGTCACTGCAGGGTCTCTGTCAGAGTTCAGCAACCCATGTTTACTTCCTTTTTTGTACTCTTCTTATGTGCTTGTGTCAGCAGACATGTTCCCTTCCTGCCGTTGTCCTCAGTCCTGAGGCGAACAACCCTTGCAAGTAGTCCCCTCCACAGTTTGGCATTAGAGTCTTACCTGCCACTGCTACATGTTATCTTCAATGTATTTCATCCTTCCTGAAGGAACCATTTCAGATTCAAATTGAAGTTTGAGACAGTACAGAGATAAATGAAATGATAATATTTTCTCACAATTAGGCTGGTACTTTTCTTTAAGCAACTCTCATATTGGGTGTGCTTCCAGTGGTTTCAGAACTCATCTCACTTTTCATGTGAAATTCCCACAGGTCTTAGAAATGCAGATCATCATTAGCATCATTATTTTCAGATAAATTAAGAAATGCATTGAGAGAAATTCTTCTTTTCCTGTGGGTATTTGAAGTGGTAAGCAGTAAAAGTAACAGCAGTTTGCTCATAAAATCTGTCCCAGAGACTGGCTAAAATTCCCAGGCAAAGCACTTGAAGAGTTTTGAGGCTTTGGTGTCAGTTACACAGTGAATATCTAGGACAAGAAGTTTAGATTTTTTTAACCTGAGTCATCAGAATGTTTTTCTGTTTGGTTTCGCCATGTAGTTTCGTCCCTTCCAGCATTTATTGGGTCAAGGCAAGTGTGGTGTGTGAGACTGGTGCAAAGTAAGGACACATACACCTTTTTGTTTGCTTCTCCAACAACGTACTTAAGGTCATTTTTGCAATTAAAAAGGAAAGGCTTTTGATATGAACTTGTGAAAGCATTTTGCTCAGAGTTCTTGAGTGAAGTTATGGGCTGGTCTAAGGTACAACTTGCCTTTTATGTGTGCATTTATTTTATCATCTGTATTGCAGATGATTTGATTTTTTTTTTCCCTATACAAAAATGGTGAGTTTTTATAAAGTTTAAGAAGTAAGGGAAAATAATTTTTGGAGCTCTGAAGCAAATTCTGCATTCTCTCCAGCAAAATACAGCTTTTTAAATAATGTAATGACTAGTGTTGCTTATTAATACAAAGAAGTTTCTGATTACTCCATAAAGCCTAATGGGGTATTTTACTATGCCTGTTAATGGAGCAGTCTAAAAAAGTCTAAGTTAATTGCATATTTACTGTTAATTGCTGGACAATTTTGTTCAAATGAGAAAAAAATTAGAGTTTTGCAACATGTTAGCTGCCTTGAGTGCCTCCAGTTTTGCTTTTAAGCTTCTGATGATGATCTTTAGAGCATTTTCATTACGTTTGTAATTTGTTATATAAAATCATATTAATGCTGACCTTAACTTATTGTATGTTTTAAAAGGCAGGTTCACACCCAGCATCTCAGTACATTCTGAACTCCTGTAGCATTGGACACAATGTTCAGGTGTCCCCAGATATTAGCACTCGTTTAAAGGCTGTAGCATCTAAATACACTTTTGAATATGCACAGGGGAAAATACTGAATGTCAAACGAAGAAACTGTGAAACAAACCCTAAACAGATGACGTAACATTCATAAACCAAGGATGCCCTTCTGTGGGATTGTGTTCTGAATGCTGAGCTCCACCATAACCTCTTGTGCCTCAGTAATTGGAGATGCTTGTTGGTTTGGCAATTGGTCACACAAAATAAACTGTCCAAACATCATGTGTGATAATCAGCCAATCAGGTCTCCAAAGAGTCTTTAAATGTTCAAACTGAACAAAGGCTCTATATCTATCACGTTCAGATTATTGTCTTGGACAGCAGCTCCCTGCCAGGTAATGTGCTGTTTTTCTGTTTTCTTTTAGCTTTACTTAGTGGCAATAGGTAGTTTCAGATTACTGTGGTAATCCATGCAAAACTAATTGAGTAATTAAATGCAAGACAAGTCAATGCCCCAGCACACGTTGCACAATATTTGCTATTGGCTTTTTAATGATTATCTAGCTTATATTGAAAAAAAGAGCGTGCAGCACTTTGAAGAAGAAATATTCTTTCACTCTTTCTACTCCTAAAAAGTTGTAACAAGGATTAAGGACTGAATGGTGACACTCCCCAGTCTTGTCAGGCTTTATAGATTTAATTGACATTTTTTGTTCATATATTTTACCAACATTTCTGTGAAAACAAAGAGTACGAAGATGAGAGACTTTAAAGAAAGGGAAGCATCAGTGTAGCTCAGGTCAGATTTCAGGACTAAGGGACATGAAATGTAAATTAGAGTGAAGGGTGTGCTGGAAGTGGTTCTCTGGCTGTGTGACTTGGATTGAATTAGGGGAATGATAAGACACTGATTAAGAGTGCAAGCAAAGTGTTTGGCAGAAACACAGCTTTGAAGAAGCTCAAGAAGCTCACAGCTAATATGGAAAAAGATGAATGAGGGCAGGGGAAGATTTGAAGACAAGTAACACATAGCTGAGGCAACAGGCAGGGGAGATGATTGCTGTGGCAGCATATGTGGGAATGAAGACTAGAGCTGGGTTGACAGGGAGAATTAACCCATGTGTTCTGAAGTAACACATAATTTACAAATGCAATATCAATTTTACTTACAAGACAAGTCTTCATGATAAACATCTTATTTTCATAAGGATTTGGGACGGCAGCAATACACAATCCCCCTGCATGAGACTGAGCGATAGAATGAAAGCTATTCAGCCACACAGAGCACTGACACAGTTGGTTCTTCTGCAGTGCCAGAGATTTATATAATAAAGAGTGAGCGGTTGCTTTAAAGCAAGCCATGTGGGTGTGTATTTCACTGACACAAGTAACTCTGTTTCAGTCTTTTGCAACTTCCAAACTCAGTATCCTGTGCCTAGTTTTAGCTGTAGGCACTTTAAAAATTAATGTTAGATTCCTTTGACTGAAACAAGTTCAAAAGTAATTTCCAATTCTGTTTTTTGTATAAACAAGCCCCCCTCAAACCTCTAACTTACCTAAACAGTTTTGCCAATAGCTATTGCAGTTTTACAATTGCTGAGTATAAGTAATTCTGGAGAAAAGTTTACTGAGTTTATTACATGGAGATAATCTGGTGATTTTTGGTGCTGTTTTTTTCACCCCTGCTATTAAAGTTTAAAGCCTCAAGGTCCAATTCTTTGCTTACTGAGCTCAAAACTGAGTGCAAAGCTGTCTTTAATTTCAGGCTGATGGCTTAGAAGCCAGAATTTTGGCTGTCATCTTCACAACTCCTCTGATGTCAGAAGCACTGTGATGGCTTACCACATAGTAAGGCTGTGGACTTAAATGGGTCAAACTGTAAAATAAAAAAATGACAAAACTTGTCCATGGTGACAGTTTTCATGCTTATTTCTGATGGATATTTTTATACCTTTCTTTATATTTTTTCCTTTGTATTTGCTCATTATGCTACTCAGTAAATCTACATTAAATGTTATTCATAAATTATTTATGAAAAAATAAAATATGGAGGAGCTTAAAAAAAAAGTCATATTTTGTTTTTCACCAGTGGCTGGGACCCCAGTGTATATTCTCATAGTCCCATCCCCATGTAGAGCTGATGTAACTTTCTAACAGTGAAAACAAGTCACTTGCCTGTTAGTAAAAATAGAAGGAGGTAACAGAAAGGTAACAGTAGAGAGGTCTCCAAATTCTTACGTAAAGGATTCATATTTGATCAAGTGATTGCAACCTTTGTAACATTTCAATATGAGGAAAATTCCTTTTGCTTTAACTTACCTCCTAAAAAACAGCTTTTCAGATTGTCACACAAAATTGATGTACCAGTACATCTCCCTTTCCCCTTAAACAGTTAGTAGATGGAAAGAAATTCAGGGGAAAAAACCCCCAAATCTTCTCCCCAGAGTCACAGAGAAAGGAAGCACTGTACTTGACCCACATAACAGAAGAAAACATGAGAGTGAATGATGTGTATGCAGTGTAGTTTCAGAAATTATAAAACAATCACTGCATGATGTTTAAACATAGCTTTATGTTGTTTCCACTGAGATATCCCATTAGTATGTGATGATAATGAATCATGCTTGTGTTTCACTAAGAGCTTGTGCCATAACTGCATCACTTTCTGATTTTTTTTCTTTTTGGTTTCTGTGGATTCCACAAGGAAATGAGAGTGAGAAATTACTTGAAGAACATAGCTAGAATAGAAGCAGCAAAATTATAATGGTGCTTAGAATTGTGCACACTTTTCAACACAGTTTTATTTCATTTTGTCAATATTATTTTATTCAAGTTACTTAGAAGTGCAGCTTTAAATATAGTCTTGTGGGGAGTGTGAAAGTATGCCTTTAAAAAATGTCCCTGGGCAGTGTATATGTGTTGGCAAAAGTGGGTTTTTAATTTTTTTTTTTTGTTTCCACTTCTGTAGATATAGCTTGTCTACAGCAACTAATTTCAGAAATAATATTTTTAGCTAAAGAGAGAGATTGAAACAAGACAAGTGTTTCTTTACTGGTAAAGCACTAAACATCTATACAGCATCTCAGTTCAGCTGGCAATGTTTCTCCCAGATATAACTCCTACACGCTCAGATGGTAAGTCTTAAGAGCAGGGAAAAGTGCCATCTGGTGATTCAAAACAATACAAAACTGATGGAATCAAGTTCTTGTAGATGACAAATGGAACTGGTCATCAACCTTAAATAAAATTGCCATATGTGATGTTTGGTCTTGAAGATCCTGAAAACTAAGAAAACACTCAACTATCTCCATCACCAGATTTCCATTTAAAATTCTGTTTTTTTTTTTCATTATACTGCAGCAAATTAATATAATGTGTTTAGCAGCAGTAAATCATAATTCATGCAATTCTGTAATCAAAAAGTGTCAGTGTGTGCTGATAAAAAAATTATGTGTGTTGATATAAAAGCTACATACCATATATATGCTAATTATATAAATGATTAAAATTATAAATGTATACCTATATTTGTTCTTTTACATTAGATTTTGAACCCTCTTATAGGGATTGTGATTCACATGGATATTATATAGCACATGTTCTGTGATGTATGAAGAAACTAGAGAAGCAATAATAGGTCAGAGTAATAATTCTAGCTATTTTAATAATAACTTTAAAAATTTTTGATAGTTGATAAGCTGATGATCTGTCTTTAACTGTAGGCCTGAAATTTAAGAATAGAAAGACCATGAAAAAGGAAAAGGGTAGGCTGTGGCTTTGCAGAGAAAGAGAAGACATAAAAATGGCAATATTTTATTCAGCAAGGTCAGCTCCTTTTCCTGGGTAGAACTGTATCTGATTTATGTTCTGGTTTGTGGTGAGGGTGAATTTGTAGCTAAGAGAGTAAGGTAAGGTAAACTCAGTTCTATCTCACTGCATTTATTTAGAGGCTCACATCTGTAAACCTTTAGTCTGAATATTAATTTTATTTGTATGAATACTCTGGGTATCCTGTTGTTTCTTACAGAGCACATTATGCAAAGTTGTAGGTTTTTTTCATCAAGACTCCCTTTAAGAGTCTCATCAGAGTGAAACTTAATGCTGCAGAGTCTAGTAAGAATATGCAAAAGTACGAAAATGTTGTGTGTAAGCATTCACAAGAATTGTTCCCTCAGTTAGAATACTGAAATATTTGTTAATAATGAGGAAGGAGCTGTGAAACATGCATTCCTGTTCTCAGATTTTCTTTAAAGTCAATAGGCATTTCAAAAGTGCCAGACTGTATATATATTTCTGTATACTGATCCTTCAGTTTGAAAAAATAAAGGAAATACGTAATACAAAAATAACATTTAATGAATATTAGACCATATCAATTTTTCTGATTTGTGTGGTTTCTAATTTTGTGTGTTTAAAAAGGATTTGCTACAGAGTGCAGTTTATACGTCACTGTTAATACATATTTTTTTTACTTGAAAGCCATTTTAAAGGGAGAAAAAGGCATAAAGAAAAAAAATGTCCTGATGAACACTTACGGCTCTATATGGGATTGTATAGGTGTCTTTTGCATAAAATTTCTGATAATATGCCAAGTATGAGCTCCAGGTGTCTTGTCATACTCTATGAAGTTATAACACTTTTTGTATGCAGTGCCACAGAGGATAATGCAGAGAAGCAGTATTTCTCAGCCAAATCCTATTTTGCAATCCCCTTTAACTTGCTTGTTACATTTTGTGTGTTCAGGTATTGGTTCAGGTTTTCTATTAGTTTGTAACAGTACCTTGTAATTTAAACCCTAGTGTGAATCTAGCACTACAAATGAATACTCTTCTCTGACATTGTGTGTATGACATGGTACAGATAACTTTATCCATAGTAGACCGTAACTCTATTTTAAGGAGATAAGGTGAGACGATAATTCTTTATATTGATACACAATGACCAGCTGGGTCAGGGTGAGCTTGCATAGTGGAGCTCCCTACAGTTGCAGCCAGTCACCTTGATAATTAGAAATGGCATAAATGTTAAATTTATTCATTTCTTTCCGCTCAGAAGGTCAAAATGAACTGGTATCTTAATTTTGGTTTCTGTAAGTTTTCAAATGAGTTTTAATTTTTTTGCTTTTCAAGTAATACTTAATTTGAAGTATCAAAAGAACAAAATTGAACTCTAGGCGTCTGCACAAAGTTAAGGGAATGAAGAAAAGATAAATTCAGTTCGTTGTAAAAATTTCAATAACAACAGACATTTTAATGCAGCTTAACTGTGTTAGAAGTCAATTGATGGTCAAAAACAATGTTATTGTAAAGCAGAGAGAGTGAAAGCAATCACCCTTGTGGTGATGTGGACTGATGATGACCTTTTTGCATTTATCATATGATTAGAAAAGCAAAGAATTGTGTCCTTCAAGGACAAGAAATCTTAAGCTGTCAACAGGTATATCAAGTTCTGTTCACAAATCTGGAGAAGGTTATGGCTGCTTTCGCCTTATCTTAAAAAAGAATATAAAGAACTGCCTAATTAATTTCCAGCACAAACAAGTGATCTGAACTATAAATGACCGAACTGTTTAAGGAGTAGATAGACAATTTAAGAAGTTCTTTGACTTTTATGACTTGACTGTGGCTTAAAGCCAGGTCTCCTTGGGAAAACTTGTGCTGCGTTAGAGTTAGAATTCCTCCTGGACAGCATGTGCTGCAACAGGAGCTCTACCAACCTGCGAGATGGAACAGCATATGCCCATCTGTTGCTGGCCAGCTGTCCTGTACATCTCCCTTCTTTTCATGAGATCAGCCTGACAGCAGTAGTTATGCTCTCAAGCCATCATGACGCTCAGCTGCAAACATGAATCAAAAGGGGGGGGGGGGGGGCAGTTCTTCACAGTCCCTGGGTGTGTTGGGCTTTCCAGCTCCCATCCAGAAAAAAATACTTAGCATGTGTTTGTGCCACTGAATTGCTGAGGAATCTTTTTCTAGAGAGAAGCATAACAGTCCTTGTTAGGAGAGATAACGAGATTGCTTACTGAGGTTTGTTATAGTGAATATTGTTGGAAGAAATGAGTGCTTTCCCGGTAGCTACTGCTTTACAATGCTAAATAGATAACCTATTTTATTTTTCGTTAAATTTACCGTTGCATTCTGTCAAGAGAGCTCTCATCACTGCCTTTAAGGACTAACTCCCACATTTGGGATAATAATTACTCTCCCTTTTTCAAAATGGTTAATTTTGCAATTTGTTCAGGATATACCCTGACTGCAAAATGTGGCAGTCCACACAGTGTCTTCTGAAATCTAGACCTGGGGGAGAAGGATAAAATACCAAGAAAACACCTCTTTAATATTCCTTCTGAGAGAAAGGCAAGGTGACATGGCTGTTAGGATTTTTTTGAGGAGTAGGATTTCTAAGGGATTTTTTTTTCCCCTCCTAGGTTTTAGACATTTATTTAGTAAAGTAGAATGGAATACAGTTCACTCTTTCTGGATTTGCCTTAAAAATATGCATGATTAAAGAACCTATGTGATCTTTTCTTGGAGTAGCTCCTCATCCTTTTATTGTTAGAAAGAGCAAGTAGTTGTTACTATCCTCTTCTACTTCAGTTGTTACAGCGTTACAGATGTAGAACAAGAATATGTGACTGATGTCAATACATCATCTTTAGACTGACTACTAAGAGCCTTCTCAGGTATTCTGCTTTGTTCTGGGCAGCTACCTGTGGCGGCTGTATGAAGTGTTAATTTGTTTTTCTGTTCTCTCCCATTGCTATCAGATTCATTAAGCTGAAGTGCTGGCCCTGGTTGGCAGTAAACCTCAGGTATTTGTGGAAGAGGGTATGATAGAAATGGACTTTGCAAAAAAGGGGTACTCATTAGGTAACACAGAGTGAACGTTTTTGTCTTGGGCTTTCTTTTGCAGCCTGTACTTCCTTGGGAATGCAGGCATGGAGCCGTGCTGGTGCAGCCTGGGTACCCAGGTGCTGGTGGAAGGGGAGCCCCTGGCAGGCTGCACGCAGCAGCCAGCTCTGCCAGAACAAGTTAGGAAGTAACACGTCTATGCTGGTGGCTGGCCCTTGCCTGAAGACGTCCCAACTAGGACACTAGGAGAAGGAAAAGTTAATCTGCACTGTAAATGGCAGGTTGATGTAACTCTGGGCTGGGGTCATTATAACTTCAGCGGACGGCCTGATGGTGGTGTGCAACTCAAGCAAGCTGCACAGGTAGTACACTAGGTCGAGAGAAGGAGGTAGAAAAGCAAAACCGGAACAGCTGATCTGTGGGAAAGGAAGTCTTCTGAGCCCCTCAGGTTTTGTCCTTTTGCACAAAGGGAATGATGGCAGACTTGAAATCAGGTGAGACCTTGAAACATGCAGCAGAAAGGCAAAAGGACTGAGGAAGTATCTGGGATGAAGAGAATGTGATGTACATGACCATGCAACATGAAGGAGGCTCCGTGAGAGGCAGCCAAGAAACCCTTCCATTTGGTGTTTTCTGGTGTAGGACAGCTGAGATGGAGCTACAGGAAGGAGAATCAGCTCTTTCTGGTCATGGTTATCTGAACCTAGCTACTCAAATGCAGAAATCTTTAAGCTGTGAGAGGGAAAGCCATCCTCCTCCCCAGATAGTTTTATAACAACCACTCATCTTAAGAGTAGAAGTCAACAGTTGAAAAGATCTGTTTGAACGAGGGCAAAATTACACCTTCTGCAAATCAGAAGACTAAGCATAGCATGAGGAGGAAGCAATTTTTCATTTTATGCACCTTCATCTCCACAAAAAAGGACTTAAAATAAAGATATTGAATAGTGAAACAAAGGAAAATGGAAAAGGGAGAAGAAATCTCACCTAATGACAAATCAGGAATCTTAAAAAAGTATTTTAACCAAATCTGTCATTACAAACACTTTAAATCATCAGTCATAAGTAGACCATCACTGGACTAAAATAGTGGTGTAATGAAACAACCATTTAAGTGCTTTTGGGTGTCTGTTTCTGTGTCTTAACTGGCTTGAATTAGTTCATTATTTTTTGTAAGACTTTTCAGAGAGTATGAATGGGTTTTAATATCACTGTGATACATAAAATTACTGGTATATCCTCAATTTTAGATTCCAAATGAATAATTATTAACTTGGAAATAAGAAAAGAGGTGAACAAGAACGTAACTCCATGAAGTAGGAATTTTTTGCTTTAGTACTGAACTCTATTCACATACTATTAGGAAACTAGTTTGCATCAATCAGTATGAAATACACCATTGGAACAAACTAACATTTTTTGCTCATTAATTAATCTCTGATTTATGCGAAAGACTTTTTAATGTATGAAAATATTAAAGAGTTAATTACAGGCTATAAAAAAGCCTAGTGAGATACATTACATCCTTCACATAAGACACATTGTTTTCTGTCCCTTAGTAAGTACTTTATTTGTTCAAAATTATCCCGTGATATTAATTTCTGACTTGGCAAGAATGATATAGATCAACAGTATGTACTAACATCTGGCTGCTTACTGCAGCTGAATTACTCATGCGACAGCAGTAAGAGAAGAAAATGGCAAGCAAATATAAATAATTTTAGGCTCAAGGGTCCAGTATTCTTGTGCAACACTGGTTACACAGGCTGACAAAGCAGAGACAGTCTGAGATGTGTTAATATGGGAAAAAGTAGTTAGTTCAAAAATAAAAGTTACCATAATTCAAGAAGTAGATATAAACTGAGGAAACTAGAGCTAGCCTGGTGTGCAATCAAATCATACTGTAAGGCTGATGATTTACTATGTATTGTACAGTTGAAATAGAAGATTTGAAGATAAATTACAGAAGCAAATCCTTCACAAATAGAGTTATTATACATATCACAATGAAATATATCAATGACAGAAATGCAGCTTTGTCAGTTATTGCAACTGTCCTGTGTGCTGAGTCACAAAATTGCTTCTAAAAACTGGGGTAACAGTTGATACCTATTCTTGAGGAGCATTTAGTTTTGAACAGAAAGGTGTCTGAAGGGCAATTTAACCTTAAGTTTGTAGAAAAATAGGTATGCATTAATTTCCTTATCTCACTAGGGAAATATAGTTCTCTAGCCAAATATAAATTCCTCATCTCCCTCCCCTTTCTTTCTCTTCCTTCATCTAAATACACACATTCGTGTTGTCCTTATCCAAACAAGATACTACTAAAGCTGTTTTTCCAGATGCCACACAGCACAGTGTGTGGGCATCTGGTACCAGAAGCCAGTGTTATGAAGAGATGTATGTATTGGCTTTTTATATGAAACATGAGATGTCTGCATAAAGTACAGACTATCCTGATGTCTGTATCCTGATGGCCACATGTGTGGGGCATATCAGACAAAAAAGCATTGCTGATGTGTCTGGGGGTAATTTTAAACTGGTGAGCTAGGTCTTGACCTCTGAGGTATCTGAGTATGGTGCCTCTAAATGGCAGGTAAGAGAGAGACTTACTTCCACTGTTTCTTCGTTTCTTACGAGGAGAGCATCTGAACTTGCTTTCAGAGCATTTCTTGTTTATTTATTAATTGTGAGTACTACAATTTCTGGAATATGGGAATGAGCTGGGAAGAGGATTTTTCTGAACCTGTAGCGTGAGTCAGAAGTGTCTAGCTATGAACATTTAGCTACTTCTTTCTCTTTTGTTGCACAATATGAACAGTGCAAAGGCAATTCTGCTTAATCAGAACTGAAAAGGTTTATCCAACCTTTAAAATGCTAGGTTTCCAGAAGATCTTCCTGTCTTCATAGACAATATTTCTCAGAGGAGAAGTCTGATAGCATTACAAGCTATAAAAATTACTTAGCATTATTTTAATATTGCCCTGAAGTTACCTGTTGTATCGGCACATTTCCTCTATTTTTTATGCTGAATTTCATCTTTTAAACTCCTGTTCTTTTTTATTTTTTCCAATTTTCACCTCAATTTATCTTTCTTCCATCAAATTCACACATCTATATATTAATAACCAGAAGAGCCTTACCTATTTAAACAGGTATTGGGATAAAATGCAGTTTTGTTTAATTGAAATCGCAAAGACACATCCTTTTCCTGTTTTAGAACATCTAAACATCTGTATGGATGGAGAACCAACTTTCTTTCTTTCTGATGCCCTGTAGGTGAGGATGAAGTTCATTAAAGATAATGGTTTGATGTCATCGTGATATAATAATGAAATATCTATAAATTCTTCCAGCCTAAAGCCTGCTTTAAAAAATTCTCATTTCAGCATCTAATATCATGTGTATACCTGTAACATTAATAAAAATTGTGGTAGAATCAGTGTAATGTACAGACTAACAGTCATGCAAATGCCTAAAAGAATAGCAGAAGGCCCAGCTCAGGGAAGCAATTATTTACTGTGACTTTCTTTTCACCTTTTGTCATGTGTGATTTTCACAAGGTTTCTTTTACTACCCTGTGCAGTTGCCATAATAACAGCATGTCTGTTGTTGGAAACCTCGGGCTGTATTTATCACAGGATTACCATGCAAGTAGGAAAATTGTACTTAAGCTTTGACATGGTATGGCACAACTTAGTTCATTTATCTGGTTCCAGCCAGCTGAGGGTGGTTCAGCACATTACTCTGTTAGTGTAAAATTTACTTCCTTGTCATTTTTGATGGATCATTAATTAACCTTGCCAGTTAGTAGCAAAGGGTTTTGTAGTTTGAGTCTTGAAACAAGTTTTGTAAAATGTAGGATTGTTTCTGAGGGGCAGTGTATGGAATGAGAGCAAAATAAGGCTGTTTTGGTTTGGTTTGGTTTTATTCCTTTTGACATAATTTCCAATGTTTGTCACTGTGCTTTAGTTGCCTTATTGCTTGTTTTTCATGAAATGTTACATACCATATGGGACACGCTTAATTTGGTTTTGCTACATATAAATCAATGTCTTGAAGTACTCTGATCCTATTCTTCATTTGCATTATCAACATAAATTTTCTTATATTTCCTTAAAAAGAAAATTTCAGTTTTGAAATTGGAAACTGAAGGGGAATAGTTTGGAGTCCTTATCAGTTTAACTCACTGGGAGTTTTTTCTTTGGCTTAAGTAAGTACTGTTTGGTTCTCAGAGCTGTAAGGTTTGACAGGTTTAAAGCTATGAAAGCATTGTCTGTTTCTTTTTCTAGATCATCTGCTGATTGTTCTCAGTCAGTTCCATTCATTGGTGATACAGATGAAACTTTCTTCTAACATTTTTAGAAGAATACTTGTTACCAGGATTTGGAATATCCATGGAAAATATACCCCATTGCTGCTTGATGAACTCTGAATTAAAAAATAATTTCAAATTAAGATTCTTTTGCCTCTGTATAAAAAGAAACCATAAGGAATTTAAGCCGATATCAGTGCAAAAATAATGATTTCTAAATGCTATTTATTTTTTACATGACAAAGTGATGAAGAAATGATGAATAATAGGAAATAGGATTGCCAAAAGCAAATTAATACACAGATGATAATATGAAATATATAAATATTATCCAAACTATTAGACAGGAGAAGAGTTCATCTGTGTATTTCATTGCAATTGGGTTATGGCCTAGTTCAGTACATACTGCAGATATTTTTACCTTGTTTCTCATCTAGAAATCTTTTCATGTCAGAATTTTAGGGCTTCTGGGAATTATCCAGAAATCTCAGATATGTGTGTTGTGGATGCACAGTGGTCTCCTGCAGCTCAGTACCTGAGACTCTCTGCTTCTGTGTCATACAAAACAGAGGCTCATATTTCTGCCCAGAAAATGTCAGGCAGAAATATGCCAGTCCTAGGCAGCATTAGTCTGAATTCTGGGTATTTAACCCATAAACAGTTAAAAGTCTTCTTTAAGCCTACAGCTCCTGTAATGTTTGGGATTGGATGATGGTGGGAGCTACACAGATGCAGATGTGTTTGCTTTCAAAATACACTGAATTTGTTAGTTTCTGTTTGAGAAACTTGGTCAGCGCCTTGCATACACAGAAGGTTCCTATTGCCTTAGACCCTAAATATTGTAATGTGTTACTTTGCACAGTGTAAGTTCTCTACAGTTTCTGAAAATGAGTCTTTTTTTGTCATCATGAGTTGGTTACTCAGAAATTGAGACTGATGAAATAACTGAGGACTTTGTGAGTCCTTATTTAAAGCTTAACTGTTGAGAACAATTCTTTTTTTTAGAGCAGCATTTTTTTTTATTTATATGCACAGGTTAGACAGACCTGCTTCAAACAGAGCATGAGTCTGCAGAATTAATGCTTAGGGTTTTAGAATAATATTGATTTTGTTTATTTATCTGGATCAACCCATCTCTTTTTCTTCAAGTACTCCGGCATCAGCTTTAACGTTTTATATAACTTTTGTGTCAGAGACACGTTGGGGGAAAACCAAACCAAAAGCCTCAATTTCATGCAGACTTAATTGTTGGAAACTGATATTAAAGGGATATGTGAAAAGTTTTATGTGATTTTGTTCCATTAGTGAAGACTGGTTTAGGGTTTTTTTCCTGTTTGTTTTTTGGGTTTTTTTGTGTTTTTTTTTTAACCCCTATGTGTAAGACATTTGAAATTGAGGGATGAAAAAAGGTCTCCAGTATGTATTCCTATCTTCTGAGCCTAGTTATAAACTCCTTGGTCCTCCGTCTCTAATTTGATTCAGGATCTGGTTGTTCTAAGATAAAAATCAATTTTGCTGCTGAGTTTTCTTCATTGTAGCTGATACTTGCTGTGTTCATACTGTTCTGTTGGCCAGCAGTATTTTGGAAAAGGGGATCAAGCCCATGCATCTGTATTTCTTGCAGGAAATAATAAATCTCATCACTGTAAAAGAGACAACTGGGTGTATGCTGGATGTCAGAAACAAGCTAAAGAGTAAGAAAACAGTTACAGAGAATAGAAATTATTTTACATATGCCCCTAAAAATAGTGTTTAATCAGACCACTTGATGAAGAACTGTTAAATTTCTGTGACATTCTGTGTTGATAAATTCAGTCAAATAAAACCCAGCAGTCTGGCCCAGATCTACATTGTTTTGTAAATCTGTTGAACGATTTCGGAGCTGAAAGCTGTTCAGCCTGCCGGTTCTTTGGAAACACTGTGGTATTCTGCACTGGTCAGCTGAGGCGAGAGTGGCTATCAGAAAAAGGCAGGGTGATAGAAAGCCATAGAGAGTTTTCTAAAATACCTGTGACTGTACTATACTGTACAAAAGAAAGATATCTCAATTATTTGTGTGAAAGCACAGAATTTTTCCCTGGTTTGACTAGAAAAGACCAGAAAGGAAAAGGCAACTGAAAGACCGCAGAGAGATGCAAACCCTACTGAGGGGGAGAGCTGAGTGCTTCTTTTGTAAGATGTGCATATTGTTATGAGCCTGTCCACATTTTCTTGAGTAATCCTTCCCACCTCCTTGCATGACTTAAGTCAGAATATAGTACAGACCGGGTCAATGAGGGTGAATCAAAACCTCTAGTCATGAGGCTAAAAGGTTAACTTGTCCTGCTGTGGTGCCAAATATTTAATGTGAAATCTCAGCTGTGTCCTCCTGCAATATCCTTGAGAGTGAATACAGATACTGAAATATTGGAAAGATAGAGTTTAAATAAGATAAATGTGATGATGCAGAAGGTGGAATGGATCACAAATACAGCTAAGGCTTCAAAAACTGTTATGCATGCTATACTAATTCCCCAGAATGCTTTCCTGTTTTGTTGATGGCAACTTTTTTATGAGTAAATTCTACTTTGGCAAAGAAAATATGCTAATCTGATCCTCTTCCTGTTTCTTTTAATGAACACTTGCTCATGCTGCAAAATACAAACAGACAATAGCTTGGCTAGTGCTGAATATGTGGACTTTGCATGTATGATTTCAGCTAAGTGATGTATAATGCCAAAGCCAGCATTGATTTTATTTTTTCTAGTAAATCCTTACATTTCAGGATGAATACTGCGTCTTTTAAGGATTGCTTCTTTCATTTGCAATAAGTAAAAGGAAATTTTCAAAATTTCAAATTTTCGAAATCAAGATGTCATATTTCTCTAGTAGGAGAACTTGGACATTGGATTTCCATTTGGCCCACTGAATATGGAATCTGTTGAATTCCAAATAATCAAAAAAATACGTGTTTTTGCCTAGGAGAGAGAAATAATGTGGGATGAACTGTAGAGACAGTGTTGCTGTCATAAAATCAGCAAATCAACACTACTGCTAGGCTTCATTGACTCTCAATTAAAAATTTGATTGGCATTGAAATTGCCAGGTTTATACTGAAGACAAAGTGGAATATTTTTGCAAAGTCTGAAACATTGGCTTTATCTTTTATAGTTTTTTGTGTCACTAAAAATTCTCCTCATCTGAAATGTTGACTTTATTGCTTTTAGTCTCTTTTTCTGATAAAAAGACTTGTTATTGTTTGCCCTGCAAAATATATGCATCTATAAATCTTGAATGAGTGTGCTAGACCAAATAAGGAAGTTGCATTTAAAAATCCATGGTTTTGTTTTCTTTTTTTTTTCCTTTTTGAAAGAGAGAGCAAGAAAGAATGTTTCTGAAATAACCTTTTTCCCATTGAGTTCAGGTTATTTGCCTAAATAAAACTTTGGTGCTTTTCCATGAATATAGAAAAATAAAAACATAAATAAAGACATTTTAAAATAGTTCTGAAATTTAGGATTCCCTGCTACCACTCTCATTGGAAAGTTTTGTGGAGATCCCATTTTTTTTCTGTCTGCCTCAGTTGTTCCAGAGAAATTGCATGCTAGCACAGCATTCAGAACACATGGATTCCACTGCCTACCTGCAGGTAGCCTGTCTGTTGTTTTTTAATCTTTGTACACCACTTTGGGGACAGTGCTATGGTGATAAACCCTTTAAAAATGCAGATAGATTAAGTAGGTTTTGATATTGGCTTGTGCAAAAGGCAGTTTTACAGGGCAAAAATGGTGCACTGTTAAAAACCCTGTCATTGAGAAGTACACATATTCTCTCAGGCTAAAGACTGAAAGAGGAAAGACAAAGCCAATAGACAATATATTTTACAGCAGTCCCACTCATCACTTAATTCCCTTAATGGACAAGATGAAGATAACAAAACTGGTCATATATAAGCACTTAAATAGAGAGATTTTCATGGCTGGAGAAAATGGCCTTGATTGTTACTTGCATCGGAGACATGTATTTGGCCACTTCTCATCATCCCTCAATTCACTACACTCATATTGGATACAGAAGGGTGTATAAGCTTCAGATGTAAGCTTCATGTGTAAGATTCGTACATCCATTATAATAAATATAAGCTTGTATATAAGCTTCAGTAATCAAAACCTCAAAGACCTGCTGCCTGACAGTGAAGGCCCTTACATTTCTTTTTCTAGTTGATTCAGAGTGCTAACGCTCTGTTTCTTAGCATGGCCAGAAATGCCCCAGCCTTGATTGTGCTGGATGTCTTACTCCCACTGGGGTCTATGAAGAAAACAATATGAGGTCCTTCGATAGGTCTGGACTGTTCTACATTTTTTTAAAGGTTACCTGGTCAATAGGGTGTCACACTGTTGGTCACATTAGGTGACACTGGCACTTCCTTTCTGGGCACTTGCTTAATGTGAAAGGAACATTGCCTAATGTTAAAGTTTGTTTTCTATCCAAGAAAATTCTAGCCAACATCTCTTCCATTTCAAGAGAGTGCTTCAGTTGTCAGACTATTCAGGAGGACATTGTCAATCCATCTTGATAAAATTACTGTGTTTTGTAGGCAATAATTGTATATTCCTTGACTGCTGAAAATGCAAGTACTAACAGAATTTAGCTTGAGCTGGAGAAATTGCTGCTTTGGAGGTGGATATGTAGAGTTTAGGTTTTCCTGAATTGACTGTCTTTCTGCTACAGACACGTTAGACACTGGTAATGAACAACCCATTTGTAAAGCTCTTGAGTGTCAATTTTTTTTTGGAAGTAAAAATGGGTGGATGTGCATTCTTAAGCTCTCTGTTGAACTGTGACATGCAAAGCTTGCCTGAAATTACAAGAAAAGTTTGATGCAGAATGAGAGGATGGTTCCAGGTCACCTGAAAGCTAAGTCATTACCTTGACTGGAAGACTATGCTTCCATGTCAGGCATGGAGTTAAAAGTCAGTTGTATACTTAATGATATTGGTGCAGTCATATGATAAATATGGATTATGAAAAATTCATCATTAAGGTGAAAGAATAAAGACAGTGGAATTACTAAAACCAAGAAATTGCAAAAAAGGAGTAATTAAATGTGTTGATCAACTTGACACATACCAATCAACTCCTATTGGAGTGGAAGTATGCTCCAGGGTGAAAGAGCTAATGTACGCTTTGAAAGACTTGATATATCTCTGCTTTATGTTTCCCATCCTGGGTACATCAACCTGTTTGTAACATAAACATCCTACTTCAGAAAGGCTGCGTAATTTTCACATTCAGCTCATTGATATCCAGAAGAAATAAAAATCTATAACCAATTATTATATTTAAATTTATCTGTATGTTGCATTCTTCTGTGAAGTGTACTATCCTGGAATGCACATAATAATACTATTTTGGATAGTGGTTTGTTGATAAAATATACCTTTCTTTGTAATTGATAAGGATAAAGACTTAATCTTGGACTGTATACTGTGCATTTTATGTGAGTCCTATGGTGCAAATATGGCCTAGAGCCATCTCTGCTTTGCTTAAATAAGCACTTTATTTCAAGTGCTTTATTGGCAATTAACGATTTTGTAGTTGGCAGCAAATGGTATTACATTATTTCACATCAGAGAAGGTATGTATGTATGTTAGAACAAACAAACCAGGACTTTGCTCTGTTAACAGACATAAGAAATAATTTTCTTTAAGTAAGGTGTATCTTTGCAAAGCTTCGTCATAAAGACTTGTTACTATATAGTGTATGTGAAATAGTGTAACTGAAAGTTATTTTTTCATTATGTAGTTATGGAGGAGGCACAAGTACAACCTTATTGTCTAGCTCATGTCAACATCGTTACTATGTCTAAGTAATTTTCACAATTTTGAATGATTTTTTGGCATTGTATAATCATTATTCACACAGGATATTGTCCTGTTTCACTTTCTTAACGTTTTTAGAGAAAGATACTGTTTGTAAAGTTTTTCTTTCAAACTGTGTTAACTTGTAAATAATTATGCTCTTATTAACATTTTTCTGAAAAGCCTAAATAATTCTAAAGTAGCTGCATTAAAGTATTTGTCTAATGAATCTTGGAGAGGTTTCTCGTACTGAAGCCAAAGTACAGTGAATTTGAGTGAGTAATACAAAAGCTTTGAAGAGAGTGAGCATGGGTGATTCAAAGTTTAGGTAATAGTCAGAGTAGCCTTTCACAATACTTACTTAGGAGCAACCCATAGCAATGAAATATGGAGATAGATATATTATTTGAGAGGGATTTTTCTTATCTTTTAAGAAATCAGGATAAACAGCAGCCTTTATAAAAGCACAGTTTGTATGAAGTGATCCAGCCATTTAATTAATTAAGTAATGAGTAATCACTCAGTCTTATCCTTGAGCCTACCAAAGTATTACTTTAGTATCTGTTTCATGTGTAATTTTATTCTACCTGCCTTAAGGAGTTCACTGCCTGTTTTTTTATGTTGTGTTTAGTTTTTTTTTTCTGGATGATAAAAGAGATGCAACTTTATATGACAAGAGTGCTTGTTTCTTTATTTATTTATATTTTATTTTCTTACAGTGCTTCTGGTCACAATTTTGGTAAAATTCTCTTATGAAGAATGCTATTTTATCTCTGTGTTTGACGGCTCTAATAGTACAAATTCAGTATAACCAAACTGCTTTTTACTGAACTGGCAGATTGTAATGGACAAAATCCCCACTCTGTCTCTTCCAGAAATATGATGTAAAGTGTATACATTAAAAAAGACTTTATTCATTTATGTACAGAATTTGTACATCATCTTTGCATTACTATGTCCATTTAAAAATTTGTGAAAAATCTATGAACCAGCATATGAAAAAAATCCTTCAATAGTCTTATTTAGAGATAGTGCTAGAAAAAATTAAGATTTTTTTTAGGGATTAGGGAAGGGATGCCATCCAGAAGGACCTTGACAGGCTTGAGAGATGGGCCAATGCAAACCTCATGAAATTTAACAAGGCCAAGTGCAAGGTCCTGCACGTGGGTCGGGGCAGTCCCAAGCACAAATACAGGCTGGGCAGAGAATGGATAGAGAGCAGCTCTGAGGAGAAGGACTTGGGGGTATTGGTGGATGAGAAGCTCAACATGAGCCAGCAATGTGTGCTTGCAGCCCAGAAAGCCAACCATGTCCTGGGCTGCATCAAAAGAAGCATTAGCAGCAGGTCAAGGGAGATGATTCTCCCCCTCTACTCTTCTCTTGTGAGAACCCACCTGGAGTACTGTGTTCAGATGTGGGGCCCCCAACATAAAAAAGACCTGGACCTTTTGCAGAGAGTCCAGAGGAGAGCCACGAAATTAATCAGAGGGCTAGAGCACCTCCCCTATGAGGACAGGCTGAAAGAGTTGGGGTTGTTCAGCGTGGAGAAGAGAAGGCTTCGAGGAGACTTAATAGCAGCCTTCCAGTACCTGAAGGGGGCTACAGGAGAGATGGGGAGGCACTCTTTCTCAGGGAGTGCAGTGGGAGAACAAGGGGTAACGGGTATAAGGTAAAAGAGGGTAAATTTAGACTAGACATTAGGAAGAAATTTTTCACTATGAGGGTGGTGAGACACTGGAACTGGTTGTCCAGAGAAGCTGTGGATGCCCCATCCCTGGAGGTGTTCAAGGCCAGGCTGGATGAGGCTTTGAGCAACCTGGGCTAGTGGAGGGTGTCCCTGCCCATGGCAGGGGGGTTGGAACTTGATGATCTTTAAGGTCCTTTCCAACCCAAACCATTCTATGATTCTATGATTTTCCTTTGATTGATGGAAACTTAAACAGTGCTTTGTGTTAATTTACCATGTAAAATATGCACAGCTATCATAGGTAATAATAATAGCTATTTTGTATTGTATATGTACTGCAAATGTATGCATGACTTTATAGAATGCAACTAACCCTACAAGGCAGGTTTAGGTCTGATGCGTAACAGACAGAAGCTAGAGCCAATTGAAAAAGTCATCAATAGCCAGAGCTAGGCAACATCTCGTGTGCTCCTCCTCAAAGTCCTATTTTATTTTGCAAAGAAGATGAGTCATAGTGTTACTCACATTTTGTAGACAAAAACAACACTGCTTCATCCTTTTGCACTTCGATAATATTTGCTCAGGAAACCTGAACAGGTACATTGTGTTATTGTCCTTCCTGACTTCCTAAAAATTCAGGGTTTATCAGTGCTGCATCTTTTAACAGTCAGCTTCATGCTGCAGGGGCCAATCACACATTACTCCACAAAAGGCAAATAAAAAATTCTGTGCATTTAAATTGCATTTCACAGGTACTACCGCCTACATACATTGTGCCATTTTCTGAGATGTACAGTCACAAAAATGCAACTTAGGCATGTTTTTCCATCATATGCTTCTTTTATCATGTAAATGGTGCAATAAATGCATGTCACATTTTACAGACATAGTTTTTGAATTAGTAAGTTATACTAGGAAGAAGAGAAAGAAACAACCCATGCTCTTTCTACATATGAAAGCCATACAGATCTATTTGGAATGAGTTAGGGCAGAGTTCATTTTACCCAACCTTTATCTCTTATGAACATTTGTTGACTAAAGAGATGAATCTCACCCTACATAACTTACAAGGAAAAAAAAATCCAAATTCCATGTTTAATATACAAAGTGCAAAATACCGTGCAAAGGGAATAATAATACTAAGGTTGAACAGAACACAGATTTTGTGCTTGAATCAAACAGATTAAAACAAGTACAACCTCTACTCAAGAACACCTGGCAGTACATCCAGTAATATTTTGAGAGATAAGTGAAATATTGAAAAGTGTGTTTGGAGAAGTATCTGTAAAGAAAAAAAATAATGCTTACTTAAATCCAGTCATCCCAGAAGGTGGTTGTTGTTTCATCTGCAGCTATTGACTGAGAAAGGATCTAGCTAAATGCCAATTAGAAATATGGATTTGTAGTTCAAATCCATCTAATCCCCTTTTCAAGTCACTTGGGCTGTATGTGAAAGTAAAAGTCTATGTATAGGAAGTCTATGCATAGTCTATGCATACCTATGCATACATAGGATAATAGTTTAAGGCTTTAGTAGAAAAAAGAGATGTCTGTAAAGAGTTTAGAAAAAGCATTTGAACTCCAGAGTTGTCTGTTTGTCCACAAAGAAAAGTATTATTTTCTTGAAGACTGAAAGAGTAATCTTCAGTGGACTATAATGCTCTTAGGCTGTGAATCCCAGCATTGTACTGCTTTCTCAAGGATAAACCTTGAGATTTACAAAACTCCACTGCCGCTTCCTTGTCTTGTTATCAAGACAAAATGAACAGAAATGTGGAGTGTGCTGTACGTGTTTTTACACCTTACGAATAATTTTACATGTAGAAAGTTTGGCTGCACTCTTGGCTTTATGTGTGGGTTGACCTTCAGTAGAAATCATTTGATAACAAACAAATGTGTGTATGTATCTGTGTTTCACGGGGAAAAACACAACTTTTTTTTTTTTTGCCTCTGAACTGATTAAACTTCTGCCCTGAAAGGGACAACACTCATTGCTTAGAGTGATGCACTCATTGCCCTACCTTCAATATGGCTTGCTCTTGACTTATTAAGGTTACAGGTAAATATGATTTAAGCAGTCTCTTCTGTGAATATTTTTACGGTGCCCTTTTTGCTAATTGGAAGCATGCAAATACCACAGAGATCTTTATATTTCTTTTCTCATTTGCTATATATTCATGTGAACTGTACTGCTGTTTCTATTGCAGCTATTATAGTGAAATTTTAAGTATTTGAATTATTTTGATCTAGATTCTCAATAATGAGAATAATGAGTTTTACAATACATTATCGTCTCATTCACAGAAGAACGATCTGAAGTGTAAATCTTTTCTTGTAATGATACAGAAATGTAAAAGCCAATCCCTGTGAGTCTATTTACTTTGGTGGGGTTTTTTCAAAGAAGGGTTGTGTAGAGGAAAGCACTTTGGTACATGGGAGAAATTTTACAGTTAGAGTCCAGCATATACCAAAAAAAGTACATTTTCTTGTGGATTTATCAGGTTGCTTTTGAATAATGAAGCAATGCTTCCCATATTCTCTGTAAAAATGAGTAATTTGCCAGCTAAAACAGAACTACTGCAATAGCAAGTGTGTACCACGTAATTAGCAGGCTTTTGCAATTCAGGACTTCAGTTTTCAGGTCTCCTTTTTGGGTCTGCAGCCCACACAGTGGCCAATTTGGATCTTCCAGTCGTACTAAGAAAAGAAGTTCCTCGTGCCTTAATGTTTGAAAGGAGCGCTTCTGTAACAGGCTAAGATAGTTGTTAAGTTCTACTCAAAAGGCTTATGTTCTGGAAGGCTTATGTTCCCCACTCTAAGCTAGGGAAATGGATGTTATATAAGATAAAGGCATAGTGCTGAGTTTAAATGGAAGATCTATGATGGGAGATTCAAGTACAGAAAATACAAAAAATATGGAAAAAATAAATTGGATTTCGAGATTCTTCAGAAATTCCTGAAGTCAGCATGAGAGGGGAGGGGTTTCAGAATTATGTAGCACTTCTCTTGCATCCTTCGATGGCTGGTCATCTCTTAATCTCTTTTAGCACATTGACAAGCACTAAACAACTTTTCAGTGCCACTATGCCAGTGCAGAACCATAGGCTTCACACATACTTTCTGGATTTCTATGAGGATTTAGTAAATTGCAGAATAAAAAATTTGCAAATGATATATGTATAAACAGTATGTTTTTTATTAGACTGTTGACAAATTCCAAAGCTTGTTGCAAACTAGCCAAAGATTGTTTTAGCTGTAGTATTGTAGAACTGCTCTGTGAGAGGTGCAGCAGTATGTTGTACTCTTCGGGTGTTGTGTACCATGTTAGGAAAAAGTGTCCTCCATAATAGACAAGAGAAGTTTTTTGATCTCCCCATGTCCAATTTCTCACAATGGGTGGAGGAGTACACATCAGAATTTGATTAAACCATCTTGGTCTTTAAAGTTGTTTTGTATATATATCAGCAGGTCACCTCATTAACACTTGGACAAAGTACACAGTAAGTTTGTAATTAAACATCCTCTTCCTTCCCATGGAAATCAAATACAATCGTAGCTTCTTCCTTCCCTGTATTTGTTTATGCTAAAATATTGCCATTGCCTAAATTGTATTAGTTTTGGTACAAACTTCAAATGGATTTTTTATCACCATGTTCCAGACTGGACAAATAATCATCATACAAGAACTTATTTTTTGTATCACAATGACACGATACCTGAGTAGAGATAAGTTGCCTCGATGGGATACTGGGCTAATGTAACTCCATAGCTATTCTGCTGCTAGTAGCCATGTTTAGCCATCAAGAGATAGCATGAGTGTCTGCATAGTACTACACTATCCCGTATAAATGTACACCTCCCCATTTGTTTAGCTGTCTGCTCAAAGTTACAGGCTATCAAATAAGAATAAACCTTCTTTTGCAATCTTTTACCGGCATAAATATCAGCATAAGAAAGGCTGAAAGTTGAGTGTGCTGGGACATAGCTGTCTACTTTAATGCTAGGTGGTTAGAGATGTTACCTTCCCCTGCACAGCCCTCAAGGTGCTATTGAAATCTGATTTCTGCACTTAAGGAATGGCAAGTACCTGTTCAAGGGTGGCCCCTGCATGGCCCCAAACGTAAGCACTGTGTTAGCATATCTGCATGATTATCTATCTGACTAGAACTGGAGACAGCTGGAGTGAGGAGCATACCTTGCTGTGGTGTTTTGTTTTTTTCAGAGCTATGGGTATCACTGGTCATGAGATTAATAAAATAGTAATTAATGTCTCCAGCTTGAGAAAACTCTCAGGTAGACTATGTCTGTGAGAAAAATGTTGACATTTTTTGAATTCTTCTACTTTGTTTAATGAAGCCACTGATTCAGTTCTAAAAATGTTTTTTATAAATGTATAAAAATTTTTAATCTCTGCTAAATTCTGTTAAGGTGAATCCCTCCCTTCCTTCCTCCCTCCCTCCCTCCCTCCCTCCCTTCCCCCTTACTTCCTCCCCCACTCCCCAACCTAATATGTTTAATTCTGGAAGGACCTCTGGATTAATTTATCTTTTGGCTATATTGTGCTTGGAATCAGTGGCTCACATTTTAACTTTCACTGGCAGAAAGAGCTCACACATCAAGTCTTTATGGGCACGGCTGTATTGATTTGATTTTTCAGTTTGAATTATCTGTATGTTTTTGATTTTATTTCATACAAATTGATGGCTTACTTTCTCTACTCTGACACAGCTTTTAAAATTTCAATTAACTGAATAGCTTCTTACTTATGACCTAAATTCAGGGGTTTTTTTTAGTCTGCATACCTACAATTGCAGAAACTATTCTGGCATTTCCAAGATACAGTGGTTCCCCAGTAATCTCTTTTAAAAGCTGTTTTCCTCATTGTAAGTTTTGGTGGTTCTGCCCATCTACTTTTTGCCTCGTTTATGTAGTTTTCTATACAGTATGTAAGTTAACTGTAGCTTTGCTAACACATAATTCAGAATTTATTAGATTTCCCAGTTCACTCTTCTGAGTGTCTTTATGTCATCAGAAGCATTCCTAACTTTTTCCATTTTATTAATAATGTAGAAAATAGTTCTTAAACTAGTAACAATTTCCACACTGGCAGGAATAGATGAAATGTGAACCTCGTATAAGCTTTTGCAGTCTGGAGTTATTTTCCAGCCTTGGCCTGTTATGTGTTTCCAGTTATATGCTCTTAGGAACAGAATCCAGATCAGTTTACTTCCTATTACATAATCTAAGTTGTTGTCACTGAGACTTAAGCATTAGTAACTATTTCCACCCGTGGGAGTCATGTGCTGCACGAGGATAGAAGGAAAATATTTGCCCAGTCTGTGTGTGTGAGATGATGCTTCCAGGCTAGGATTTAGGCAAGTGGTAGGACATAAAGTACACTGGGCCGTAATATTGAAGTAGTATTGAAGACAGCCAGAGGCTGGATTCTAATCTCAAGAGCACAGAGGAACTTTGATAAAGTTTACAGAAATTAATGTCAGCAGAATTTGAATTGGAATCTCTTGCATCTTTATAGCATCAAATATTAAGCTGATGGATGGATGTGAATATTATCTTCAGCAATAAATGAATTAAATACTGCCACTTCCAAATTATATGTTTATGTAAAAAGATATGAATTTTGATTTTTAAAACCTTAACTAATAGCCCAACCTAAGAATAGACGAGCTTTTCCCATCATTGATATTTTTTTCTGTGGCTTAGTATTGAGAGAATGATATTAAAATGAATATCTCTTATTATTGATAATGGAAAATCTGCTGCTTTGGAAAGATTACACTATTTATTTTTCAAGCAACGTGCAGCAGCTGTGCAGACAACTCCATTAACACTGTCTTGAAACCTTAGTTCTTCCATTTATAAAATATTACAAATAACTGAAAATGTAACTCCCCATCTTCCACACATCAGAACTCTTAAAAATATATATCAAACATATAGCTACAATTTACATGATTTCCATTTTCTGGGTATTTGGCTCTTTTATAACATTCACTCAATGTGAGTTTTAAAGATGCGTATGCTGATGCACTGAAAAGGCTTATATTACTGAAAATTGTTCAAAATTGGTCTATACAGAGTTAAAAAAATAAGCTTATACAACAGATTGTAAAGCTGGTAACTACCATATTTAAATATGAGGGAGTAGTACTACAGTCTAAAGGATGGTGTGAGTGGTTAGAAATTAATTAATAAGTAGATCAATATTCTTGCAGTGTAGGGAGCCAACACTTTGAGTTATAAAGGGCGGGTTTAGCTGATCTTATTGAAACTAGTTATTTAATGGCACAACAAAGTTTTGGTTTGTTTTTTTTTTGAAAGGTCAATTAATTTGATGGGTTATTTTTTTCCAGAATTTTTCATCAACCTCAATCAACTTATTGTTAAATCTGATTAATTCTTCAGACTGGATCACTGGCATTTTCAATTTCGCCGTCAACATTTCATTTCAGTGCACTTCAATTTGTGTGGTGTGCCAGCCTCTTTAGGCTAGATATTCTATTGACTGCTTTTTTGAAGTAATTAAAACAGAATTGCAATCACTTTGGTTGGAATTCATTTCACTTAACTTTAGTCATCTAGGCGTTTAGTCATCCAGGGTAAGCCAATCATTTAGGTTTCCCTTAAAGTCAGTGAAAAAAGGTAATAACAGAAGACATGATGAATGGAAGTCCAACCCTTGACTGTGAATACAGATTATGTTTTCCCAGGAGAATGTGACAGAACAACATATGAGATTACAAAAACAAAAAAACCTTCACAACACCGCCCCCCTCCCAACTCCAATGAATTATAAAGGCTGCATTGATACTAGTTTCAACAAATTATGTTAATCATCTCACTACTGACTCAACAGTGCTCAAAATCTGATTTCAATATAACAGTTTCAATACAGTCACGATATAATTTTTTCAGATATAGGTTCCAGTTCTGTAAAAACCTGACTTTAGTGATTGACTCAATAGTAGCTTCTGGCCTCAGTCTCTGTTTAAGCTGTGATGAAATAGAGCCTTAGTGCAAATGGGATTTTAATTACGTAATTTATACACTTTTGCTTTTTACAGGGCAATATCTTACAAGTCTCACTTCTGTAAGAGTAATCCTATTTTGAGTCCTCAAACAGGAAGAAGGAATTACATCACATGTGCCTTTATTCCAGTGTTTTTGGTAAAAGTGAATTAGACCTTTCATTATTCCCACAGCCGTCAGGAACTTACATCTGTAATCATCCTTGTTTAACTCGGCAAACAACTTTTGCTTTTACATCCAATTATCTACTCAGCTGATGCTGTTACTAAGAATCAGCCCATTACAAAGCCAAACCCTAAGAAGAAAGAGTAGTTTTGAGGGGGGGATTGTTCATGTATTTTTATCTTACAACATGTGCCTTTCCCTCCCTTCTGCTTCCCTCCACAGAGCCTGCCTCTGCTAACCTCCTAAGCATTTGGGAGAATATACTAATATGACTGCCTTGGATGTGCAAGGGGCTATTACCTTCCCATACTGTCTTCAAGCACATACGTGTCTTGTTACTGCCTCAGTGGGATGACAAGTCTACTACAATTAATTCTACTACTACTATTGATTCTTAACTGTAAATTACAGATGGGTTGAATAAGTCCATGTTTGTTTCATAGATGTGAATATTTAGAACTAGTTCCTTCGTTTTCTCTTTGAGAAAAAAGTTTATTTTTTTTCTCAATAGGATATAGCTTTATACTTAAAATACCTCTTGTAGTATATTTTAATATTGTTGGATATTTTGCTATTAAAGACTGAAGTGAAATAGGCTTTAAAATTAAGTAAGGCTGGTGATTTTTTTTTGTTTTGTTTTTTTTAAGATTTACTTAGACTTTTAGCAAAAGTAATAAATCCTGACATAAGCCACATAAATGCAATTTAATGTAATATACTATATATATAATTTATTGTCATACAAAAGTCTGGAAAGCATTCACAAACATGGCCCTTTGACTCAAGTCTGTTGGAGAAACATTACAAAAACCCATAACTTTCTAAAATGCTAGATAGCCTGGGCACATTTTAGCAGTTTTGGTCTTACACAGAGTATATTTTGTCTTGTGGCTTAGACCCAAGTGGAAAAAAGTGCATTTAAGTCAGATTCTGAGTGGATCTTTCAACTACTTGGGTTTTGTTTATTGCCTACCCCTTGGTCTCTGAATACAAACATTCGGACAAAATGGTAACTATTTTCCTCTTTCAGGACGATTAGCTAGTTCTTTAAGGCTGGGTATCAGAGTTCCTTAGGAGCTACTTTGCCTCCAGAACTGAGTAGGTAGAGCTAAAAGCAGAGAACAAAGTCTCTTGACCTCTTCAGTCAAAGCCTTTCTGCATCATCTCTTTTCCACAATAAAATCCCAAGTCAGTGCAAAACCATCTCACAAAACTAAGATTTTTTTTTCATCAAATACTGGATATTGCCTACAAGGTAATGACAACAGCTTGTAGAAGTTGGTGATGCAATACCGTTTGATGAGATGATACTCACTAACATGCCGTCCTGCTTGGAACTTGTTAGAGAGCTGTTAATAAAAATAAGAAAACTGATTTTTTTGCAGCTTTTAAGCAAGGATGTTTTGTAAGAGTATAATTCCTATACAGCTCATTATTTTACTAGTGCTACCACAAAGTCATTTATTTCAAATACAGCACTGTAATTAACATTTGATAGGGGTAGGTTAGAGCAGCAGACTATTCAAACCTATAAAGCAAACATTGTACCCCACCAGTGCTCCAAACTCAAGTATTAAGCAGCACAATTAATCTGCATTTGCCACTTAATGAGCTTCTAAAACACACATGTACTTAAAAATCTCAGTCATAACTCACAGCTTACTTGGACAATAGTTCACATCCCAGCTCTGGCACTGATTTGGGACAAGACCTAGTCAGGTTATTTAACCTGTTATTATATTTGTTTCTCATGTCTGAAAGTGGATAATACTTCTCAATCACCTCCCAGGGGTGTTATAAGACTAAATTTCCTCGAGTTTGCAAGGCTTTTTGCGGTCCTTGGCATACTGTGTGGGTTTGGAATGCAGTACACACGTGCCAAATATTCCTACTATCCTACAGCAACTGGGGTCAGATTTTTCACGTACCAACTCTTTTACTCTGGGACAAATGGCTGCTGAGTCTAGTGGTGATGGGGCGCATTGAGGACAAGGCAGACAAAACTCAAGCAGAATAGCAGTTACTCTAATGTTGCAGGAAAACTAAAACTCGCAGTAAAATCAGAGTCTCTAAACAAGAGAACAACATAACCCCTTCTCAGAAGAGTCTTTGACAAGCTGTTGTATTGACAGCTGATTCTGGCAGCTGGCAACTGCAGAATATTAATGAAGCATTGGTACAAGAGCAGTCTGAACAAGTTGATCATGACTGACTGAAGTCTGTGGTGCATGATATCAAGATACATTATTTGTCTGTAGCATTTGCTCTCAGTTTGACCTTGTTGCTTGCTTGCTGCTCTCTCTCTCTTTTTTCACCTTTTTTTCTTCCTTTCCCTTTCTTCCTCCCTCCCTTCTTCCTTCCCTTTATCTTTCATTCTTTAATTCAGTAGTTCTAATTTGCCTAATTAAGTTACAATGTACTGAGACCTATATAATAAAAAATGTTGCATGTCAGATATTTTAAAAGTGTCCTCTTGCCCTGTTTCTTTCCTATTATTTGTTAGAAGACACGTGCAGCTCTTACTACAGTAAGCTATGTTCTTGTTCACTGCTTACATAAATGGGATTTATACAGAGGAACTAGAAGGAGCTTAGGAGAAAATCCTTGTGCACAGTCTGACTTAGGGTATGGAAAGGCTGAGTAACTTCTCTGTATCTGACAAAGACAAGGGAGATTGATGGCTTCACTCAGGACGCGCTTCAGTCACTGTTCCCCTGCTGCCTGCCTGGGCGGAGGGCACACAGCATTCCTCACCCACTGCTTGCCTATAAAAGCATAGGTATGAGCAGTGCTCGCTCACTAGCTTTAAACACATGATGGAATTCATATGACTGACTGAAAACACTGGTAGTGACCTTTATTTACTCATGTGCTGCCTTTTTTTTTTTTCTCTCTGATACCGTGTCCTTCACATGAACATTATCACACATACCTGTTTTTATGCTAACATCTCTCTTTTATTCTTCACAGCCCTTAATAAGCTCTGAGAGCTCTGAAAAGGCATTTTCCTTGTCACTGCTACATTCGTCCCTCTTCTACCTTGTCAACATCTATATCCAGTCATCTAAAATGCTGGTTTGCTTTGGTTGCTGATGGTTTTCGCACTTGTCTGTGTACTACCTTTACTACCCAAATCTTACTAGTTATGCTTGGATTAGAGCTAGGTATATTAATGTGTTAGACTGCTCTAGGAGGAATTCAGTTTCAGTCATATTAAGTGCAGATTTTACATGAGAAAGTTGCTTTAGCGACGGAGCAGGTATGGTGTGTTTGAGATGTTAGATTTAATATTTCTGACAAAATTACTACTTTTTTCCTCTTGGGGCAAATATGTATTTATTTTTTCGTTCCTTTTCACCTTTTATTAGCTGGAACTAAAATTGGCTATCATGATCATAAAGGAACACCGGGGAAGCTATTATTAACTGTACTCTGTGGGATAAACAGGAGGTGTGAGATACAATGATCCAGACTCCTCTTTGTGACAGCATAATGTGGAGTGTAGGATAGCAGACAGCCTTTTACTGCAGCGCTTGCAAGCTGGCCATGCAGTGGGCTTTGAAGCAGTTTGCCTCTAGGCTGGGCCATATGAGCAGCCAATGCCCCTTTGCTCTTCTCCCTAATGCCCTCTTAGTTTACCGTAAAGCTTTTGAAGAGAACAAAGCACTGAACTGGCAGAGCTTGTTCTGCAGCCCTAAAGAGGTGGATATAATAAGATCTTTCCAAAGCACCTAAGTAACATTCAGGAACCTTCAAGGTTCTTCTGATTAATGATGGTGGCAGGGATTTTTCAAAGTGGCTGTGTATTATTTTTAGGAAAATTTATAATAGAGATTGATGTGTTGTCATATGAATATTAAATATGAAAGCAAATATGCTCAAACCTTTGAAGTGTAAGAAAACAATAGTTAGCCTTTTTTTAGGAAATAACCAAAAGTTTTCTCAGATGAGCAGAACAACAGCTTTCTGGGACAGATAGCAAACTCTATTTTTTGCTGTCACTCAGTTCATACAAATAAGTTCCACTTTTCATGCCAATTTGATTTTTTGTGCTTTTAAAGGTAATTGATTATCACTATGTGTGTTGTAAGTTACAATGGGCTTTCTGAGATACTCTTCCTTCTAATGGGTCCTGATTCAGCAAAACTTGGTATTTACCTGCTTTACCAAAGTCAGCCTCAGTAACTAGGATTGTCCTTACTTGTCCAACTTCTTACAGTGGCAAGCCCAGGTTTTCCCTGCTGATGTATGTCAGTGGACTAATATTAAGCTGAGACTAGGATAAGCAGAAACAAAGTACATGCCAGGGGTTCTTTCTGGACATGCGTATAAAAGGATTTATATGCCCTGCGTGTATAGCAATAGGTATCTATTGCTGACAGCAGCATATCTGTATGATATAATGCAGGAGCCAAGCTACCTGGGCTTTTGCAACCTTGTACAGAAGCCAGATGTTTTAGTGGTTGAGTTAGCTTCCCCTTGGAGGTCTGCCAATATCAGGGTGTTGTCTACAATCAGCCTCAGTAAAGTGGAGAATCAGAAGTACTGTGGGTTTCCATCACAGGGCTAACCTAGTGCTAGGTAATCTTAAAACCAACACTTCACTAGGTTTGTGGCATATACTACACACAGTGCTGTAGTTTACCTTGAAAGTTCTCCAGGCACTATCCCGAGAGATTAATATAAGCTGACACAGTTCATTTTTTAGTTTTTGTTAAGGTAATCATATCACTCCCACTGCTAATGCAGTTTGCTATGAGAAATTGGAATATGCCGTAAGTGGCACGGAAGAAATCACACAGTGACTCGCTGGTAATCATAAACATAACAGCAACCTACACACTGTTATCATCCATGGCTTTTAATACTGGTATGGCAGGAGACCAATCAATAAGTTGCCTAAATGCCAAAGAAAGAAACAGGGAGGAAGGTGGAATTTTCAGTTCATGCTGTGTGTGTAGGCTGGATTGCACAGAAGAAAACACAGTGGAATCCAGCTCTGTGTTCAATAATAAGAGGATTTTATAATGGAAAAATCTCAGAATTACAAAATGGATTCTTGCTACTACATGTTTTCTAAAAGGGTTATGCAGAATGTACAAAGCTTAAGTTTTTAGATATCAGGATGATAATAACAATATAAAATCTATTTCAGGCTTTTCGAGTTTTATGTGGATTACCTGTGATTTCTTGAGCTGCCTGAATGTGTTGGTTGCAGCTCTCAGAACCTCTATAATATCACCCTGGTAGCATCTATTAGTATAAATTCTAAATAAGAGAGTTGCTGTGGAAAGTTTGTGAGGTTATGAGTGAAAGACTTCCTGGTGTCTTTTGTCATGTGAAAACAGAGCAAAGATAGTACCATCAAGCTCCACCTTGTTCCTGCAAGTAATATCAACATCAACTAATATGAAGATGAAAATTTTAAAAATATGAGCACAATATGGTATTGTAGTATTTTGTATTTATTTTATGGATACCTGGGGAATCAATCTTTAAAAATTGGATAATGACAGCATATGATTAAAAACTCTGTGATTAATTTGTTCCTTGCTGTTGATGATTTTGCTGAGGTACCGGTAAATCTTGCTAACAAAATGGCATTTAGTGATAGTTTACTGTAATCTTTTTCATCGTTTCCTATAAGTCAAATTTCCAGGGTTTTATTTTCTGCTTCTTTCCTGTGATAAGTCCACATCGTAAATAGTAGAGCCACAAAAACGCGTAACCACAAATATGACTTCAGTAACTGACATAAGTGATTTGTAAGTTGCCACATACTGAACAGAATGTTGCAAATATTCTTGCCATGTAAGTTTTTTTGCAGAGCAGATTTTACTTCTAAAAACAAGCACTTGCCCTCTGTGGTCCTATGAAACTAGAAATTGGTCTCTGCTATGAGGATTCTTTATAATCTCTGCAGATGATGATTGAATATTCCTGTTTGATAAAGAAAAATGAAAACAGTTTGAAACTTTGTTTCTTCTCTTCTTTTTCAGCCTAGTTGGAGAAGAGACAGAGACCAAAGATGCCACCAGCAACAGCAGCACCACAGTACCCACCTCCGGATGGAGGCTGGGGATGGGTTGTAGTCTTCGGGGCTTTTATCTCCATTGGATTTTCCTATGCATTCCCCAAAGCCATCACAGTATTCTTCAAAGAAATACAAGAAATCTTCCATACATCATATAGTGAGATAGCTTGGATATCATCAATAATGTTGGCTGTCATGTATGCAGGAGGTAAGACATTTGTGAAATCTGCAAATATCATAGCTTGTTGTTTTTTTTTTTTTTCCTATGGTCTTAAAGCATTTAAAGTTAGTTGCTACCAGTTTTTATCGTTATTACCTAATGAATTTACTAAATTACATGGGATTTGTTTGTTTCATACTTTACCACGGAGTATTGATAACCACATCATTAGAGTAGTGCTTACTTTCCCTTTTAAAACGTTTTATATTCTCTTCCTTTTCTCTTTCCCCTTAGGGCCATTTCTGTGTTCCTCTGCGTAATCCTAAATTCACAGTTTCTGAGAAGTAAATTTTCCAACAAAGCAATACCCAAGTAACTTCTCCTGGGACTGGGAGTGCATTTGCTCAGTTTCCACTGCCTCAGTGAGATCTTGCAGTAGATCAGATGATGGAGCTTAAATGTAGAAAATTACTACGGCAATGAGGGTTCATTAGTCAGACGCAGGTATTCCTCTGCAGACAGGGGTTTTGTATCCCTACTTGTTCTAAAATAAAATCCATCTTTCCATTTAGACCAAGAGCCATGTTTCATACATGCCATTGGTATGACAGCTAAGATACAGACAATCTTATTCTTGGGACTGCAATGAACAGTGAACATAAATTCTCTGATACCTTTTTTCTCATGAGCAAGCAAGTAAAGAACAAGACAGATGAAGAAGGATTTACAAGTATAAAGCCGTGTTTAAGTACTAAGCGTCAAACCTGCTTTGGCAGGTTTTGTGTCTATCACCATCAAAGGCTAACTTAAATTCTGCTTGATTTCTATATTCTTTAAGAATTGGTTTTTTTTTTTTAACTATAGGTGGTAGCTAGCTGCCACTTAGGCAAAACACTTTTTCAAGCAGTCCAAAGGTCTGAATAGGACGCTATTTCAGGCAAAAGATGTGGCATTGCTCTTTCTTTGGATGCTGTGAGGTAACTCCTTGGAACATCTCAGACTGTTTGCAATGATGAGTAATTAAATGCACATGTTTCTATATATATGTATGCATATGTATATGCATATATGTATAAATGTATACATATCAAAACAGGAAATGTGCCAATAGCACATTGAGATTTAATATCGTTAGTCACTGAAGAGCATTCCTTCAATATTTTTCAGAAGTGGTATCTGTGTAATAGTAAAGCACAGTATTATCAGGTCCAGTAAACAACCTGTTGAAGGAAGCATGAAGTCTCATTTTTAGCATGATAAGTTTTTATCTCTGATTTCAACCTACCTAAGTTTTGACACCTGAGTGACCCTAGCTCTTTTAGCAGTCAGGGAAGAGACACAGGTGCAGAGGAATTGAGGCTACCTGAGCTGCTGCCTCTAAGTATCTGTTTTTCCCCACTGACTATAAAAATGAACCTGCAGCCAGCACAGCATTAGCTTAAGCACCTCAGGTAAATATTTCTCAGTTAATGGGGTGGAAAATGGATCTGTCTTTCAAATGCTTGGCAGAGACAGAAGCCTTATAAATATGCCTTGACAAGTGGTGTCAATATCTACAAAAGCTTGCTGTTCAGATATTTTGATCCCATTTTTATTCATATACTAGTAGAGAATCATAAATTATTAATACACTAGTAGAGAATCATAAAGCGACAATGACCAAATGATTCACCAAAATTCACCAGGTGAAGAAGTAACTTGAACTAATGCAATCAAGAGTAAAAGAGCGGATATGTTCCCTGTCACATTCAGGTCCCTTCTAATGCAGTTGCTTCTTAAAGATCCATCTGCGCTTGCACTGCGGAGTGTACACGTGTAAGTGTGGAGGCCCCTGAACAAGTGCTGGACCCATCTGGAATGAGGGGAGAGCAGAGGTGTTGAAAAGCTGGAGTTTGTTTCTGTCTTCCTTATGCTTTGACGTTTAACCTGGACTCTTTTTCACCACATTTTCTAATCTGAGCTAAATTTTCTAAGGACAGGTTTGCTTTATAGTGTGGCTGTTCTTTGTGCCGTTACTGTGATCTCAGAGTTCACCCAAGTTTTATTAACAGTACAGATGCAAATCACAGGATTTTAGCTGTGCTCATTTTTATCCGTGAAGTTCAATGTGAACAACTTTTAGTGTAAAATACTAAGCATTCAGTACTTCTGCCTTTTCTCTAATACTTTGTCTATTCTGAGTGCCAGTGTAATAACGTCACATGTACATTGACATTAAAAATTACAAAATGCTTTACTATTCATTCTGCTAACACCTATCCCAGTCATTATGAAGATTATCAGCACAGGAACAGTAGACAAAGTTGTTTGGATGTCCTGTTATAGACTCATGGTTTTAAAATGCTGAGAATGACGACTCTGCCTGATATAAACACTCTTTGAAGCCATAGCTTCTCTAGAACTACTTCCTAAAAAATAGGCCATTTAGACAATCACTGGCAGAATATGAAATAGCAATCAGGAAAAACATTTCTGAAGGAAATCTCTCCATTGTTTTTATTGTCTGAAGGTGTTTGATTCCTTAGCATTTGATGTGCTGTAATGTGAAATGCACATTCAGACCGTGAGTACAAGGTGTATTGTTCACTATAAAATGTGATGCATATGTCTGTGATGAACACTCTGTTCATCATACTACTAATTAAGGTAACCTGAAAACATCTAAGATCTGTCATCCTCATTAGAGCTTAGCATTCAACCTATTAATCATCACAGTGGGGTCAGCGAATAAGTTGGAGTCTATGCAGATGCTCTTTGCTTTGGAGGCTGCAGCCTCTTGCAGTAATTAGCTGGCATCTGTGTTTTAGTAACAAGGTATTAACTTACCTTTCAGTGCCTGAGAAAAAAAAATGAAACTAATAAAAAGCATCCAGTAAGGAGCTAAAAGAATGTTAATTATGTTTATCACTTACTTCATACTTAGAATAAATGGCATTAAATTATAGCAGACCATCTGGCAATCCATATGGTCTCCTGCAGTCCTGGTTAATTCCAGCAAATAGGTCAAGCACAGCATTCACCCCGTTAGGAAAGCACTAAGCAGAGGTGACAAATCTGATAAATCAAATCAATATGAAACTCTTTCCCCCTCGCAATCTGGCATAATATGGACTTTCGTGCTGTTTTTTGTTGTTTTGGAGGGTTTTGTTTGTTTGCTTGTTAGTTTTCTTAAGCTCTCTCATTTTTTCCCACTCATCTCCTGGATGTTAGAGTTTACTAAAAAGCTATCTCAAAAAGCAAGATCCTGTGATGTGATGAAGGTTACAGGTATTGCACAGTCTCTACTGTTAAGCTCGTGCTTAAAAAAAATGTCCTCTGGAGAAGAGCAATAGTTCAGTCTCCATGGCAACTCCTTCTGCCTCTCTTGAGCAGAGACTGTCAATTGTATTAAATTAAGGGTGATGGTTTTGTGATGGACTCCTACACCTGAGGGACCATGAGTGAGGCCACCAAACTTTTGTTACTGGAGGACAGAAGCTGGGGTAAAATGGACTTAGTTGACTTATCCTGACAAGGCAACTGGTGTTTCTGTATGTGTACGAACACGTATGTATATAAAATGTGTGTGTGGGGGTATGTATTCTTATATGCATAAACTCTATATGCATTCATATACTTACAGAGCCATATATGTGCTCTAGCACACACAAGCATTGAGGAATTAAGGAAAAAAACAAATAATTTGACCTCAAGTTCTCTCACTTCATTCTTCTCTTTTCCAGTACTTCACCTCTCACTTTGCAAGGCATTAACAGCAAAAGGTTATTAGAGCGCTCCTTATCGGAACTCGATCTGTTTCCAGTAAAAATGTTTTCATTGCTTTCACTGTAGGTTTGATAGGAGCCTTAGTGACAGCTATGAAAGCCACGTGACAGGTCTGGTGATTTCAGACACAGCTGACCTTGAGCTTTAGATTTCCTTAGGGAAAAAGCAGTTGGTTTACTCACTTGTCTTTAACTCTTTTTCTGTAATTTTTCCAAGGACACTTTCAGGTTTATGGTTTGTTTGTTTGTTTCTTTCTTTCGGGGAGGGGGCTGTTGTGTTGTTTGTTTTTTTTTCCAAAATAACTTTCTGGGTCTGACGTTGGGTTATAAAGATTAGTGTGAGAGCTAATAAATGCTTCAAGCCATACCCGACTGTGAAATGTGAGATAGCCTTGCTGGTCTGAAGCTTGAAAAAGAAATGTCCATTTAAATTCTAGATGATCTTTCTAAGTAATTAATGTAAAAAGTACCTTTGGACCCCTTTTGGAAAAGATGCTATATAAGTGTAAGTAATGGTCACTCCCATTTTTCAAAACACTTATGGTAAAAAAGTGCAGCATTTAATACCTGCTTTTCTCTTCTTCTGTGTTTTGAAAGTTATTCAAGTTTTAGGTTAAGTATTTCCAAACAGTAGTGAACCCTTAAAGGATTTTTCAGGTTGCAAGACAAAAGTAACCTATAGAAAAGTGCTCATTTTGACTTTGTCAAATATTAATTTGGAAAATAACATATCATATGGTATGTTCAAAATATTTGTGATTTTATCTCTGTGGGTGTTTTGGTGATATTGCTGTGAAGATGAAATGGCGTGCACAGTGGAGGTGACAGTTGCGAAATCCATGTAACACAAACAACAGATGGTTATAGATTTTACTTTTGGACAGGACCTGGGCTCCTACACTTTTCTTCCTTCCTGAAACATTTTCTTATTTTGCTTTTACAAATACTGGCACAAGGAATTCAGTGGCCATGAATAAGGAGATTGAGAAGCTTTCTTAAATTGACCTATGTCCTTTGTTGTCAGGGACAAGTGTTTTTCTCCATCAGGATATGCAAAGTGTTGAATTTTAATAACCTCATTTAGAGTGTCCTTGAAAGCAGAACTTATCAACTTTCTGAATGCCTCATGGGCATGAGGGAATACTTCACATTTAGCCTAAAATATATGTAAAACATCTATGTCAAGCTAATTTGAGACTCACAGATAAAGAAGAAGAAGTCATAATGAGGTGACACAAGAACAGAGAATTCTGAATCTTAATAACAAATGGGCATAAGTACAAAAAAGAGGTATCAAGAGTAACAAAAATATTATAAATTTACATCAGTTCAGTTTTTAAAAGAAGATCTGGATGCTAAGGAAGTCTGATAAAGCCTCTGAAGGGTAACACAGCCACTTCTTTCATTTCTTGGAGGGCTTTGAGTTTTAGCAAAACTGTACCTCGTACAGCAGCATTCTGCGGTAGCAGCGGCTGTTTTAAACAGAGACCTTCCCTAACATTTAGAAAACACTCTAAAATGGTCACAGAAAGAAAGATGAAAAAAGTAGATCTGTTGTAGATGGTTTAATACATTTTTTTCAAACAGGTTTGTCATTCTATCTACAGGAGCAAGCTGGTTTTTTGTTCTGCAACTTGTTAAGTTTGCCTGAACAGATAAGATCTCATTGTTAAATATTCAATGCCTTTTGAGGATCCAGTTTTCTTGTTTTCATGAAATGTAGTTTTTACTGGGATCTACTGAGCCACACTCAGGAAACCCATCTCAGATGTAAGGACACACTGCCACCGAGACAAATAAGGGGTTTTTGTCTTTTATTGTACACTTATGTTAATTTTGAATAATTGTCAGAAAGACATAACATGACAAAGAATTCCCACTGTGCTTCTACCAAGCTCTTTCAGTATCCAGACTGTAGATTATTAGTAATTATTTGATGGTAAATTTAATTTAATTAACTCAAGCCCTTTAGTGAAACAGTTCTTATTTACATACAAGTAGGCAATGTGTATTACATAGTGAACATTCGTTAAGCACTCTTTTCCTATTTAAGGCTTTGTAATTGTCTTGATCTTCATTTGGTTTTATAGCAAGGCATTTCTGTAAGTAAAATAATCATCAGTGACAGCTTTTTTTATCCACAAAGAAGATTCTTTTTTCTTTCACATTTAGTTTCAAGTAATGGGTCAAAGTCAAACAACAATAAATAACATGCATCATAAAATACATTTTCTAAGGGACTAAAACTTTTGGGTTTGTTTAAGAAAGATATCAAGGGACAACCTTAGGCCTTTGATATGTTCATTGAGCTTGTAAAACATTGACGAAAGAATGCTTGTTTTGTGTGTACTAGTAATGTTGGATTAGTTCCCGCATAGCTTTTCGTATCAGTGGATCATACAATGGTTGTAGTTGTGATGTGTGCCGCGTAATTCAAAGGTAATGAAACAATGGTCTAGCACAACTGGGAATCATGAGATGTTTAAGCAGATACCAGAGAAGTACTGTGGGGAAGGAAAAGTCTATCTACTCATGCTGCGTATACCATTGTGGTCACACCAGCATTTCAAATGAAATAATAAACCCAGCACTTGACAAAGAACTTATTATAGAATTTTACTGGTCCATTGTTTTGGAATGTCTAAGAACTATTCGCTTGTTTATTTTGAACAGTATATTAAAGGGAAACAGAGTTGTACTGATATGTTTAGAAGATATTCTAAGCCAGTATCAAATGGCAACACTTTAGTAATTGATTAACTGGTTTTGAAGATTTTTACTGAGATCACATATAGATAGTAGATAAACATATATACCATAAGAAGAGTTTTTGATCAGTCAGAACCTTTTCATCTAACAGTGATATTCTATTAAGATTACATATGTCAAAGAGCACAAACAACTGCAGCTTTACTAGGTAATACATGTTTCGTTGCTGCATGCAAGCAAAAGAAAAGCTTACCTTTCTTTTCCACAATTTTGGCACTTTTTTTTTTAATTGTCAAGAAACAGTTAAGTGTTTTCACTGCAGTTTTACCTGACTTTTGTTCACTATGACTAGACAACCAAATGAAAGATTGTCATTAAAATAGGAGACTGTATTGTGAAACAAGACATTGATTTCCTCATCTAGTTCAAACACTTCTTGCAACACTTTCCCACTGATGATGGGAACACATGCCCTGTTTGGTTTTCTGTGTGTACCGCTTTGAAACACTTATCGTTAAGTGCATTTGAGAAAACTTTGAAGGAAGTAGTGCTACTCTTACAGCTTTTTAACAATATTGACTAGAGATTATATGGACCGGATTCATTTGTTTAGTCTTCCTCAGCATAAGCATCTGCATCTGATCCAGTTGTCTAGACATCTTCTGTTTCCAGTCAATAAAATGGGAATTCCTGATTCATCCCTTCCTAAGTAAAATATCTGAAACACTCGAAATGAGTCATGTTTTAGAAAGACTTTACTGTCTTTTCAGTGCTACAGGATTCTAGAAGAGTTCAGATGTCTCTTGCACAAATCTGAAGTGATGCCACTCTACATGATTGTGGACCTATACTAATACATTATATTTTGCTTCCAGAGACCTTGAAATCTAAGAATGTTCCTCTTAGAGATGTGCATCCATGGATAGTGATTTTGAGCTGGTTCTGGCTAAACTATGATTTTCTTCTTTAATATTCTTCTTGTAGGTTGCACAGGTTGTAATTCTTCCACACTTCAGTGACACTGACTCAGTTTTACTAGTTTTGATACAATTCAAAATACCTGGTAATTTTAAGATTACGTATTAGCTAGTAAATCTTCTCTAATCTTGCAATTACTTTGCTCATACCCATAATTCCCTTACTTCTATCACCAGCTAAGGAAAAAAGAGAGAGAGAATAGCTGGTTTGTCTAATAATTGACCAAGTTTACATTCTTTTTGGATGATTATAGGCTGATAGAAATCTATGGATCGGTTATATTTTCCTCTGTTCTGTGTGAATGATTTGAAAGTTGAATACACTTCAACCTCTTTGTAACAAGATCCTCAAACACTTTCCTATCAGTATCAGCTGGCAGTACCAATTTTGTCATGGCACAAACCTTACTCGTACTGTTCTCCGATGGAGGGCTGCCTTGATTTTTTTTCAGGAACAGAACTCACTTGACTGAATTTTTTTCTTCTTTTACAAGGATAAGCTTCTCTGTTCTGCTCATGCTGCTTCCAGATTTGTATATGTATCCTAGCTTTTACCTTCTTGTTATTTTCTGCATAGTAGAATATAACTTAGTGTCAGGACTTACCAAGGATTCTGCAGTGGCCTTCAGGGTAGGACTGGCACAAGAGAAGAAGATGGGTGCCTTTTTGGCCTTCCCTAGAAGGGAGAGTAATCTTGTGTCCTTGGAAACCAAACTCCAGTCAGAAAAGCTTCAAGAGCAGTTCTGTTCTAAATTGTTTGGATTATTGGCATACACCCAAATGGCAGAATTAATCCCTCCTTATTGTGATATTGCTAAGCATTGAGTGTGTCTAATTAAGTAGCTGAATCTGTTGTTATTTGCCTAATCAGAATAGTTGTAATTTCCAGAGCAGCAAGTAAATAAACAAAGTGCAGGAGGTTTTACTGCTGGATATTCTACTTAAAGACTGTCTTTGCAGGAACTATTCAATCCATAAGAAACCAAGACTCTATAACCATTACCATGAAACATTTAATTAAGGAACATACGGTTTTAAAGCTGGTGAGAAGCAGCATAACATTACTTATGGAGAAATAAGATTTTTTTATTTAGTTAGTTACTTTAGTTACTTAGTTATTTAGTTAGTTTACCTGGACATCTGCCCAGCAAAATGCAGTAAAATAAAAGAGCTGAAGTAAAATAGCTACATTATTGCTTTAGGTCGTGTGCTACATATGGTGAATCGGTAGGTCTCTGAATTCACAGCCAAATGTTTTAGAATCATAGCTTGACTAGGGACATTGGAAAAAAATAAAAGATGACAGTAAGAAAACTTGCAACAGATCCATTGATATACATAGCAGTCAATTACAGTTTTCACTAATGATATTATGCTCTTATCAGAGGTATGTGAAATAACTTCCTGGAACTCCATTCCAAGTATGGACACCAGTGCTAATCCTGCAATATGTGCTTAACTTTAAATACCTTAGTGATATCATCAAGTTCAAATAAAGTTTCCATTTTCTTAAAGTCAGCATACAAACATGTTTATATATTTATGCAAATATTTATGCATAGGTGTTTGTAACATCAAGATCTCTTGACAGTGTACCTTCAATGACTTAAGTGCTCCCAGAGGCACTCATTAAAATCTCATTTTTATTTATGTCAACCTTAAAAAGACATTATCCATACATGATTCATGGCTTTTCCCCGAAATAAAATAAAATACAAAAGATTAGCTTTGAAGATTTACAGTATTTGAGCAAAACTTTATTTACTTTATCATTTGATTAAACTTTTTGATATGAATTATTTGTCAGTAAGCTTATGTATGTTTCATAAATAAAAAATAAATAGCTAAGGGCACAGTCAATTAGGTCTTAAGTACAAGTCTCCTAACTTCAATTTTAGTTCATTGGATTCCATAGAGTTCCCGCGCTGGAAAGTGCACCGAGTAGTGGAGAATCAGGCACTGTGACTGTAAGGATTGTTCTGATTATTCATTGAAGCAACTAACTATATAACAAAACACTTTCAGGTAGTGACCTGAAATTGTATAATTGTCATGTGAGAAGAGAATGTAGTCAACATTAAAGATGGCTCTAAGGGGCTGATGGCCTGAAAAATCACTCTGTATTAACAGATTTTTATTGCCATAGAAAGTTGCAGAAAATCTCAAAAAAAAAAAGAAATAAGTTTCGTAAGAAAAACCCCACAAACACCTCTCTCCTGTGGGCTGGACTTGCAGAAGGACTACACTTCCTAGAATGTGGTGGGGCAATTAATCTCAGAGTGCGGTCCAATCTGTTTTATGTGACGGTATAAACAATAATGAGCAACACAGTCCAGCAACTGGCCGTATACTAAATTATTGAACTGTATAGTTGCAATTTTTTAAGTCAATACGGTAATATTTAGAAATGCAAAATAGTACTGAAACAAAATGTTTAAAATTATTTTGAAAAGCTAAGAGGAAGAATTAGATCATGGGAGAGCTGGATAGTTATATTTCTAATTTCTTTATTTGTATGACATTTGAGATATTTCAGAGAGGTTTGTTTGAAGAGTTCTAGTTCAACTGAAAATTCTGAGATTTGAGATTTTTATTTCAGCTTGGGAATAAAACTTATGTTAAAGCATAAAGAGTTAAAGCATAAACTCTCATAAAGAGTTTTTCATGCAACGCTAGTTCTAATTTTATGTATTGTTCCTTAAAAATCAAATAGCTTGTCACAAAGATAGTACATGTGGGAGTGATTCTCTTGTCTTTCACACAGCACCATAGTTTATACCTGTGCAAAGTGTGTGCAAGGTTATATACACCATTGCCATTGTGATTTTGAAGCTTTTCATATTTACTTACTCAAATGTAAACAGTAACCTGAGTGCAAAGCACTTGACCCTATGCTCAGAGAGACAGAGTTGAAGTGGCATATGGGATTAAGACAAGAACAAATTTGTGCCATAAAATTTCTTCTGGATCATTTCTCCTAATGTTATAAAAAATTCACCTGACAGGGTGTTCAGGTATGCATATTGCCTATATCAGTCAACTTTCTAACCAATTGCTTTTTAGTAAGCTTCCTAAAGAAACATAGTTCTTCCTATGGGAAGAAAATAATTTTATTAGTAAACCTAAGTAATATTCTGCTCACAGGCAGACATGTTAAATCCTTTCAGAAGTGGGTATATTTCATTGGATTATTTTAATATGTTCTGGCTGAAGAATATCAACATACCTCCTTAGATGAAAGCTATCTCCAGGAATACATGATGTCTAGGCAGCATTTGTAATACAAATTATGAGAAGCCTATATTTTAATGGGCACTAATTTATTTTGAATTTATGATGTATCACAATCATTAGAAGTAAGCTGCTTTAGATTACTTAGTAGAGAATAAAGTTTCTGCCAGTGGTGTGTTATTTTATTTCTTCATCTTAGGTAGGAGAATATGCCTGATTCAAAAACCACAGAAATATTTTCAAGTGCAATAAGATGGCACTAGGTCACCAAGCCACTTCATGTTGCTCTTTGCAGTAGAGCTCAAACAGAATCATAGAATGGTTTGGGTTGGAAGGGATCTTAAAGATTATCTAGTTCCAACCCCCCTGGCAGGGACACTTTCTACTAGATCAGGTTGCTCAAAGCCCCACCATACGTGGCCTTGGACATCTCCAGGGATGGGGCATCCACAGCTTCTCTGGGCAACTCACAGGAAAACATTTCTTAATAAGTAAAAAATTCATTCCTACATATTCCCTGTTCATGTAAGCAGACCCAATCTAGACTTCCCTCACCCTTCTACCCCTCTGTTTTCAGGAGATTTTGTGAAGATGTATCCTCTGCTGCTACAAGGGAGAAGACTGTAGAAAACATTATTCCTGTTGTTTCCTCTCTAGTCCAGGCGAAACACAAATGCCATAAAGACCTTTGCCCAACTTCCTCATAATAAATTCTTTTTCCACTGCTCAAGTCCCAGGCTTCCTCTACTAATTTTTTTGCAACTCTTTCACTCCTTTCCTGGTCATATTTTATGAAATATTGTTTTCGTAGGGTAAGGCATATTTTTCCCTCATTAAAGGAATTAATCATGTTTTGGTGGAAAGTGTATTTGTTGATCCTGTCCACAAAAGAAATAGCATGCGACTATACATAGGAAACATCTAAAAACTTGAAAGACCTACCAAGTAAAGCTCTTTCCATTGTAGATAGCAATCTAAATGTGTCAACTTGCTGACAAATCCAACTCAGATGACAAAAAGTATGTGAGGTGGGTATGGGATATGCAAAAGATAAACTGACGTCCACTCAGATAATGTAGATTTAAAAAATTGATCTAATTTCACTTTCAGTTCTACTGGAATAAGTGTGTTTCTCAGGCATGTGTATTTTGCTGTAAAAGATTAGGGAGAAGAAGGAAAAAAAGAATGAGGAGAGAAGAGATTAGAACTAATCCTTAAATTATTGATTAATCAGCAAATATCTTCCTGAATTTTATTATTTTTAAAAAGCAGTTAAACGTGGGTTGTCTAAAGTCTAAGTAAATTGGAAAACACTTTGATCTGAACCTGTGGAACACTTTCAGAATTCTGGGCCTGTTTACTAAGTTGTCTCCAAAGATTCTGGTTCCTCTAGGCTGTAATAAAGGCTATTGATTCAGGCACAGCTGGAATAAAGAAATACATTGTAAGATGGGAAACATCACATGAATCTTATTACTATTGTTGATCAAGAGAATAAGGCTTTGATAACTTTTGGCTTTCCATTATTCTAGTTTTGATTTTTTTGGTCATATTTCTAGTCATTTAACATTTTATATTGCTTTTAGTCTTTTTGACCTGGAAGAGAAAATATTCAGTTACATTATTCAGTAGAAATAAATTCCCTTCCCCTCCCATTTCCCTTTTCCTTTTCCTATTCCCCCTTCCCTCCTTCTTCCCATTCCCCCAGCATGTTGTGAACTAAATACTGTTCACATGTATTTACCTTGCACATTTCTTCATACATTATCTAGTTTACAGGCTGTAAAGGAATTAGGGAAATTCCCGCTCTGAAACTTCTAATTGTTATGACTGAAAGTCACCATATGCATTTAATTGGATATTATTAAAAATGCAATTATAATGAAAATAATGATAAAATTTTTTTTTCCATAAAATACATTTTAAGTTTAATGATATATATGTATGTGTTAAATGGCAAATGCATTTGGAAATAATCTTACACTGTTATTGACAATGACCTAAACATGATGTCTTCTCAGGATCGTTCCAACTTGTAAATACACCCAGATTTATTCTTCTCATTGCATATATTCTGAATATGTAGATGAGATTTAATGATCCACTCATGATTCATAATTCACAGTAAGTGGTCCACGGAAGCATCATAGGTAGTAGACTGAGTATTTTCAATTTGAAGTTTAATTATACAGGACAAAATTGAGACCTGAAAGGAATATGATAAGGGAGCAACTGGCAAGAAACATGTATCTTGTGCTTTCTCTGAAATTACATATTATTGCCTGTAATAATATTCCAAGTTGAGTTAGTTATAATATTATTCTGGAAGAAAACAAATAAACGGTAGGATGATGTGCAGGGTAAAAATGGGTTATGGAAGAACATTAGTATGATGGGCAATTTCTGGAAGACAGAGGAATCCAGATGAAAATATTAGTCTTAACTGAACTTGGCTGAATTTTTCACAGTGAATGCATTATCTGAAAAATGTAATGACCTGAGTTGCATTGAATATACTCTACATTTGTAGGCACTACTAAATAACCTGTGCAAGGTCTTCTGAAAGTGTTTGCTGTGGCTTTTTCTGTCTGTGATGTCTGGTAGGCTTCCAAATGACAAAGTGTTTGTGATGGGTTAGCCCTTGGCTGGGGGCCAAACCACACACACCCGCTCACACAATTTCCGCCCCCATCCAAGTGTAGGGAAGAGAGTTAAGGGGTAATATGTAAAGGTTCTGATTGGGCAGGACCAGCCGGATTGGCAGAGTCCTGTTCCCGGCTAACGATCCTGGAGAAGGGAGAGTCTGTGTGATACTGCCCCCTACCCCCCACCCGATGATAAAGACTCAGCCTGTTCCTGACTAACGATCCCCGGAACAGGGGGAGTCAACCCCAGAGCAGGGAGGGGTCCTGAAACCTCCCGGAGTGGTGGAGGAGAGGTTCCTGAAACACCACACTCACAGACCAGAGATAACAGTCTGACCGTCCCAGACCAAGAGCCAGCTGGGGTGCAGGGAGGAGGGGGAAGGCCTTGAGAGAGAGACCACCTGGAGCCAGAAGAGAATTGAAACCGAAAGGCACCGGAGCTAAAAGGTGAAGGGGCGATCCTCCGGAAGGGTCCTCACCTATATAATGGGCATGACATGTATGTTATGGAATAGGTTACTGGTCACTCTGGTTCTGAATCTAGTAACCGAAGAACAAATCCTGGGCTAGTAGCTGGGGCTGTGCCCTCCCAGCCCCCTGTGGGGAGCAGGAAGGCTGAAAGTATCTGACCTTGGCAGAAGCACAAAACATCCCTTATCAACTTTTCTTCTGAGCATAAATCCAAAGCCTCTTGCTAGCTATTATGAAGAAAGTTAACTCTGTCTCTGCTTAACCCAGGACAGTATTGTTCTGCTTCCAGGAAGAGTACCCAGAGATTTTTACAGAAGGTGTATAAAAATAATGAATGATAATAGGGAATAATCAATAGTAAGTGGTGAGTAATGAACATTTATTAATATTGTGTTCACATGTGCATACACAGCTTTGTAGAGAAGGCAATCATTCCTCAAAGAGGAAGAAAGAAAAAAATGGAAATATTTGTAACTTGCTAATAACGTGATATATGAAAATGCATATTAAGAATTAAAATAAACGTTGGCAAACACTGTTTGTTTTGTTTCGTTTCATTTTGGTTTGTTTTTTTTGGGGAGGGGGTTTGTTTTTGTTTTTCCTGACAGCTCTGAGATTAACAACATATCTCTTATTTTCAGGTTGTTATAATTGTAGTCATGACAGTGGTATACTGTAACTTCTGTCTTCAGTTTTATGATTGGCAACAATACAGAAAATCATCCTCCCTTTGTAACAGCAGAATATACAGAACTTGTTTGGCAATCTGGTTCATACAGTCAAAAACTGTAAAGACAAGTTTTATAGCTAAAAACGGTAATCTCGTTTGGCAAAGCATAAAGAACTAAACACTAAGTCTTCAGTTACAAATTTTCAATGTCTTTGAACTTGAAAGAGTGAGTTCAGAAGTTTCCAGGTGAAAAATACTTACAAATGGGATTAGTATTTTCTGTTATCCCAGGAAAAAAAAATCATTTATATCATTAGGAGTCCAACAATCAGAAAGGAAAAGTGGTGGGGTTTTTAGTTTTTGTGTGTATGTGTGTGTTTGTGTGAATGTGTAATCTCTATGTCTAGGCATAGCAGTATTTTAGTAAGATTATTTTTGAGATGGAAAAGCTAGTAGGATTACTGGATAGCTATAAATGAACCTCTAGTTTCAGATTAGTATTAATTTTCCTTTGTTCCCTGAAAGCAGACATATTAGGTAGGATTTATTTTAATCTTTTCAGAAATATGATGCTTCTTTCAGTACAAGTACCCAAACATGGATATTATAAAATTGAACTAAGTCTTTCACTTGCAACCATCCACAGAGAAAGAAGGACCAGCCTCTCAGGTGAATGTATAGTACTTCAAGGATGAGACCTCTGGAAGAAAACCACTACATATCTTCATTGGAGCATTTATATACTTAGAGTTATGCCTCCTGAAATTCCTGGTGAAACCCTGAAAAGGAAATAAATTTAGGGAAGCTCATTATTAATACCCTCATATTAACTGCTCCTATAGAGAATAATATCTATTCACATTTATATATTAGTATTATTATCTCTATGGGAGAGGAAAAATGAGTAATGCTTGGATTTACATTTGAAGAAGTAACCTTTAATGGCACAGGTTGATTGTGTGTGTCAACAGTAGTATTATCTAAGTGAAATCCCCAACACATTTTTTTGGTCTGAAAAGCTTTTTTAAATTTAGATTCATGCAAGCCTATGAAGTCCTGAGGAGTTAATTACAATGAAATTCTAAGTTTAAAAAATTCATTGTCTTTTCTTCTACAGGAAACTTTCATTAATTCTTTCAAGTACCTCATATTTGCCACTGAATTTTCTAATGTTCATGTTGATAGACTAGAGGACATTCACTACTTAAGTTACAAGGTGGTTGCATTGTCTTCCCGAGAAAAAAAAACATTTTTCTGAGAAGAGCATTGGCAATGCAGGTATCATGTGCTGATGCTATTTCCAGCTTTCCCCATTACAGAGGCATGCAAGCCACTTTGTGAAAAATGTGTGCCTGGTGTTACAATGTCTCTATTTATATGCATCTCTCTAATAGGTTCTTTAGTTCTCATCATTAGCTTGTTTCTTCCTTTCTTCTTTCTTGTTTCTTGCCTTTTTCCAAGTTCAAGGACTATTTTTTGCAACTATCTGTGCATGGGCTTCACTTTTCTCAGTGATCCTGAAGGTAGCAGGAATACAAATAAAGGAAAGTCTAAAAAAAAGGCTGAAATATTTTGCTTCATCTGACTTCATTTCACAATAAATGTGTCAATGTGAAATTTGGGCAATTAATTCTGGGACAGAACTTTTTTTTGTAGTTGGTGAGCATAAATGTTTCTGAAAACTGCTGAGTGTTCAGCAGCTCATGGAATTACACCAATTTCCTATTAAATGTAAGTATCGTGAATAATCTTAAAGTTTTCTGCTTTGTAATCAAGTGTGTTAGCCATTAATGAAAAAAATTCAGTAGCAGAGCATGCAAAAGATAATTAATATAAAGCATTGATGTGTATCCATGTAAACAATACGCAGCATGGCTACTCCTTGATTAAAAACTGGGCAATTTTCCAACTTTTTAGAATTCATGGATGTCGAGTTATTTGCTAACTTGAAGATGTTTTCTAAGCTACATGGTCCATAATTCCATACACATTCGCACCCTAGCAAACAAGAAAAAAACTTGTAAACCAAACAACAGCTTTAATCAAAACATGTAGTGCCCTTGCTGCTTATCTCTCATGTATCATTGGAAAAAAAAATACCAAAACAGGTCAAGCATCTGTAATTTATACATAAAAGCAATAGATTTAGAGTAAGCACCAGCACCACTGATCACTTATTTTCTTTCTTCTGAAATTTTCAGGAAAAAGACAGCTCATATTTGCATCCAGATATATGTGTTCCTGACTTGAGCACATCAGTTCAAAATTCTCAGATGTAATCTCTTGGGAGGAGGAACCATGAAGAAGCAGCCAATGTGCTGAGGCACTCTGCCATCAGCCAGGCTCCTGTGGGTTACTACACACTTGATGACTGTATTTCTTGTAAAAGTCCTAAGGAATATCTGAAGCTCAAGTTAATCCTCATTAGTAATAAAAAGATAGAAACTTAATAGAATTCAAGGCTCCTTCAGGACACAAGTGAGAACGTGTGCATTCAGGGTAATGACATTGAGGAAATGTAGTTAGAGGAGGGGAAGTGGTGAGCAAAGTGTGATAGATGGTTGAACGACTGACTGCTTACTCCCTGGCATGCTGTGCTTTCAGCTGCTGAGCTATCTTAACTCATAGTTTAGTGACCCTAACTCAATGTTAGCCATTTCTTTTTGGTTATATTAGTTGCAAGACCATTTTTTTCTCTTTGCCTTCTGTCAAGGTTACCATATTATCTAGGTTTGTGGAATCAGTGCAGCCAGTTGTACATGTTACATGAAATGGAAAAAAAATACTGCCAAATACACAGAGGAACTACAGAGAAAGCTTTCCATTGTTGAACTATGTTACCTTAATTGATGTTACACAAACACATCGGATATGTCAGAAATGCAGATTACCACTCCCAGATAATGTGTTAAAGAATCTAATACAAAAAGAGTTGAGTGATTTTTTAGTATCTTCAAATTCATGGATACTTTTTTTGGATTTTTTCTGTCTCCCGTCTCTAAATGCCTCTCCAAGAGTACTAAAAGTATTTAGCCAAAGATTTTTGAGCTAGAGATAAGAATGTCACAGAATGCCCAGTATTTTGACTTAGTCCTGCTTGAGAAAAGCAAGATATTTTAAAAGTGTTTCACAACTTAATGAACAGGTTTTGAACATGATCAGAATCAATTCTGAGTGGCTTTTCCTCTAGATGCCAGCGATGACATGCCAGTATCAGTACTAAGTACTAGTTTAAAGCATTTGTGGTTGAACAAATTGTTTTAAAGTGAAAGATAAGGCTCTACTTTAACAAAGTATTGGGATTCTTTGCCAAACAAAGTCAGCTCCTGCAAGTGGATTTTATATTTTGTAAAAGGAAAAGAAAAAGAAAAAGAAAAAGAGAAAAGAAAAAATAAAAAATATAAAAGAAAAATAAAAGGAAAGAGACAAAAGAAAAAAACAAAAAGGAAAAGAAAGATAAAAATAAATATAAGAAAAAAAAAAGAAAGTCAGAGTGATATTAGCAGGTAGTTTATCCTAATTTTAATACTTGGAGGTCCTCAGGCTTTTACAGCCTTGCAGGACACAAATAAAAAATAAGGCTGAACTAGAAGGAGAGGTGCATTGATTCTACAAAGCAGACAGCTGAAAATGTACATTGTTTAAATCACTTGACTTGACAGGATAAAATCCACAATATTGGATTAGTGCAACTTGAAATATTATTATTGCATTTATTTTCAACTTCTCTCAGCAATTCACTTTATTTAAATAAATGTCATACTAGACTGAGTAATTTCAGATTCTTTTGGATTAATGACATTATGAACACTGTATGACATTGTCAATATATGTTTAAAAAATTACCTTTATATCAAGAAGGTTCATCTCTAGTTCCATACTAAAAATAATGCAGGTAGCAAAATAAAAAGCATAAATGCACCAGCTGTATGTGAAACGAATTAGAGATGTGAATGATCTTTAATTATATCACTGTGTTGCAGCAGTGAGAAATAAAACCAGGATAAATAAATTTTATACCAAAACTGACCTTCTATACTTTTAAAAGAGACTTTCATTTCTACAGTGAATATAAACACAGAACAAACCCAAAGATGACCTCATTATAGACATAAAAAACAATTATGGCAGCTTGATACTTCTATGGACAAATCCCTACTGTTGTAACCATTCTGACTAGCTGTTTTACAGTTAAGTTGCAGAACATTTTTTAATCCCTCACAGAAAGTGGTCTCTATTTATGGGAGAACTGTCTAAAGTAAATATTTTTTTTTCATTTTGGTAAGAAAAAAATTGATAGAAAAGAGAAAAGATAGCAAGAATTCTAGTGTCCTGCATTCTCTTCCTCTTATAAATTAATGGAGTGTACCTAATACATTTGGACTTATAAATGTTATTCTACCTGTGAGCTGAGAAAAATATAGATTTTATGCCAAATAAATCTTCCTTTACTCTATTTCATGGCCTTAAAACTGATCTGCCTATACTATTACTTCAAGGTATTATGAACTGCAACTATTGTTATCTGGTTTGCATCCTTTAAGCTTTTAGAGATACTAGATATACAGTTGTTTCCTTGTCTCCACAGTCAGATCATTTTTTGAAGTGTCTATTTTCTTAGGTCTGAAAAAAGCAAATAAATGGATAGATGTGCGTATATGAATGTGTGTGTATCTTTGAGAATGTAAGTGTATGAGAAAGAATATTAAATTTCATAGAATCATAGAATGGTTTGGGTAGGAGGGGACGTAGAGATCATCTAGTTCCAACCCGCCTGACATGGGCAGGGACACCTTCCGCTAGCCCAGGTTGCTCAAAGCCTCATCCAGCTTGGCCTTGAACACCTCCAGGGATGGGGCATCCACAGCTTCTCTGGGGAACCTGTGCCAGTGCCTCACCAGCCTCACAGTAAAGAATTTCTTCCTAGTATCTAGTCTAAATCTGCCCTCTTCCAATTTAAAACCATTAACCCTCGTCCTGTTGCTACATGCCCTTGTAAAAAGTCCCTTCCCAGCTTTCCTATACGCCCCCTAATTTGTATTTTCTAGTTTCTAGTTTCTAGTTTCTAGTTTCTAGTTTCTAGTTTCTAGTTTCTAGTTTGTTTCTATTTTCTTTATATATTTCATATTACATATTACAAATTACATATTATATATTATAATAATTTACAATGCATAGTTTGAGCTCTCTATTCATTTCCACAAAAACAGCAAGCAGTACATTTCTTTAAAAATAAAATTTAATGTTTGAGTTATGTTTAAACCATATTAGCACAATAAGCACCTTTTAAGTGGAATCAAGCTATTATTTCTTCAAACACCTGCTTTTAAAATATACTTATTATTCAGTGATGTAATCTTCTTTTATTGCTTTTAATTTACAACAATATAGCTTAGCAGAAGGAATATTTAAATGGTGAGGAAAAGTTAAATTTGGAAGTGAAAGTATGGATTATTGCTACCTTTGTTACTATAGGATATTATCTAATTTTTAAGCAGTATATTTCTTCTGGGAGGTTTTGGCATGCACTGAAGACCAGTGAAAGCAGCTTTGTCTTCACACTTTGTACAACACAGATGTGCAGGTGAATGTTCTGCTAAGCCATCAGAACAGAATACAGGTGTCACATTATTATAGGCTTTGTATAAAACATCATAAACAGCTCCCAAATGCATGAGCCAGGCTCTGTTCATGTAGCTGAAATGCCTTTTTGCCATCTTTCCCCTGACATATGATGAAGAGTGTGAAAAGCTGCTATTTTTTTCTTGACTTCTAAAGCGTTTTTGTCCTGCTGCACAGCCCTTCCTGAAACTGTTCTTCGGTGGCACCGGTTACAGCTGCTGTCTTCCTCCTTCTCACAGTCTGGTCATTTGCCTCAAACAGAAAGATATAAAACAAAAACAGAGCCAGGAGACTGTTAGCACATTATGATAATGGTCTTAAATTTGGTTTAGGGAGTATATAGTCTTTTGTGGCTGATGGTTTGTAGGTGTTAAGGGAGAGATCAGAGTAAATATTCTTCTGGGCTTCCTGACTTAACATCTGTTACGTAGTTACTTCAGGCTTTGGGAAGGTAGATGTAGAGATCCAGCAGTCCTTTAGTGTGTTAACATGCGTAAATGTATAGCATGATTTTGGAAATGTTACAGTACTTAAACAGCTTAATCTTCTTTCTGCTAAAGAAAATATTCAAAGAATATAGATACATGCTGGCATGTGAGCATTCCTTAAATAACTGTAGAAGCTGTTAGATGTGAAATGAAATTTGTGCATGGCTATAAAACATATTATGGCAGGCAAACAGCTGGAATGTATGTAGATTCATGTACATTAAGGTATGAATATGCATAATTTTATGACACTCCAAAAACAAGTATATACACAGATGTCACAAGAAAATGTTTAACATACTCATCAGATTGGAAGGGTTCCTAGATAACTAAGGTAGTAAGCTTAAACTAACGTTATGGCTTATAGAACAATATTTCCCACGTGCACAAATTTTAAATCAAAATACTGGAACACACTAAAAGAAAACTCAAAATGAAATGGAGCTGTGGTGGTAAATATACATCACTAACTTAAGGAAAACATCTCACAGAGAATATTATGCTTAAAAGAATGTTAAATTCATAATACATTCCAGATTTAGGGAATTTGAAGGTACGGAGATCAGACTGATCAGACAGCTCTGTCGTTCCTCTGGTGTCTTCATCCCTACCTAACTAAATTAATACATCCATATTTGACTTGTAGGTAAGAGGTCTTGAAGGTGAAGCTACCGGAACTTACAGTCCTGGCCTAACTGCCACAGTTAAGATCCACAGAGGTCTATTTTTCTTGTTCCTGATAAGGAACTGTTTGCAAAATTATCTCCTTCAAAGGACTGTGCTATGAAACTTGCCATTTCATGACACCCCCAAAAAACCCAACCAACCAAACACTAAAAACAAGCCTCTTCACCAAGCCCCTAAACAAAAAAGAATCTGGCTCTATAAATAAAAAAATTGTGATTGAAGTTATGCTTCAGTATAGTTATGAGACCACAAGTTTCTTAAGACAGGTGGAGTATGCCTGATATATTTGTGAAGTGTTTGGAGGGTAATTTGTCCGTCCTTCATGTTTCACTGCATTTTCCATAAAGCCTCAAAGGAGAAACCCCACTCTGTCACTCTTCTGCTCAGTGGTTCCCCCCCAGTGGAAATAAAAAAGTGCTAAGTATCTCAGAATATAAGCTGTCAGTGAAATGTCTTAGTGCTTCATATGTGGTTTAAATTCTTTTAGTAAATCTCTGGGCTATTGTATATTTGGTGGGCCATTCCATGCTGTGGATTTTTGAGTCTGTTGGTTTCAATATACGGTTATGCTTAAACTGCAGTTCAGTGAGCAACGGAGCCTGGTCTTCTATGCTTATGTGTCTGTAAGATGAGCCCTAATACCTTCACTCTGAGCATCCTTTACCTTCCCAGCAAAATAAACACCCTGTTTATGTCCCCACCTGCCTTGAACGGTACAACTATCTGGACGAGAAGATAGATTGCTTTGTCTGGTGGAAAGCTGAGTGTATTGGCCAGTGTCTGTGCTGCCTGGACAGAGACCTCCTTCTTTTAACAGATGCTGCCCTAGACTCCTTGTGATACCAGCTATTTAATGAATGCACAAACCATAAAATCTAAACTTCGCTCAAATCTTTTCAGTCAAGTTAATTTCAAAATGACCTCTGGATTCACAAACTATTAGACAAGATGGGAAGGCACACGGCAACACTATTGTAGAAGCTTTATTTCCTTAAGGAAGTAAGCTAAAAATTGATCATTTGGCATATGCTTAAGACTGTTGTTGTTGATATGCAAGTAGTATTTAACACTTACAGTACAACCATAATAATACTTTAATACAGTAGAGTCTAAAGTAGCACTGTTCATATGAAAACTCACTTTTAAATTTGGTTGGATTTGGCTTTTTCACATCATGGAGTTTCTGGCATTTATTTCTTTAGATATTTATAAAGAGAGAGATTTAAAACTGTTACTAGTAGAGTGTATTATTTGCAGTGAAATCAGATGCAGAGCTTGGCATTCCACTGTATGCCAGGTGCCTGCTTTATCTTGAGTTTGAAATTTATTGCTTTTTATTATGGGTGTTTTTATTTTTGAATTGGATAAGTTTAGTTATTGCAAGAGCAAGACTATTCATAATGGTTTGGGCCAAATATAGTGCAGTCAGCTGGTATGCAGTTTTACCTAAAGAGCTTTGACAACCTCTTAATCTTGATATGTAGCACACCATCTATTCCAGTCACGGTCGTTTAAAAAACATATAATGCATGTCATGCTAAATTGCACACTCGCTGTTTGTTTAGTATGGACGTAATTACACCATAAACTGAATTGCAGTTGAAATTGAAAAACGGACCTGTAGCAATATTTTCAAAGTTTATAGGTCTTTATGCTAAACTACATCTTAGATTTTCCCAGACAACCTATAGTCATCTTACTGCCCATTAGCACTCCTTTCTGGATGATGTAAGAGAAAACGAGCCTTAGGGGACAGAGATTTACATTCTGATCTGACAATATTTTTAAGCCTACGTGTAGTTTTAAGTAGGGGTCCAGGACATGCTACAGTATTAAGGTCAGTTATTAGGTTGCTTGCCTGGAGATTCCTTCTGTTCTGTGGAGTTTTGATATCTGTCTCATACTCGAAATTCTTCAGTCCTTGCACTTTCAAAGCTTCCATTGACCAATTCAGTATTGATTGCTTGTGAACTGTAACAATCCCTCTTGCTTGCCTGATGTCTTTAATCTTTTGATCCGTCTCCATGACTAATCAATATTTATACCATCATGAAGGCAATATATCCAAATCCAGGCTCTTGTGTCTGCAAACTCACAGAGTGTGTTTGAGGTATAGAAACAGCTAAATGTTTTCCGGGATGGAAAATTCCAACATAACCTAGATACAAAGACATGTGTGATGGAGTTACCTGTTACCTGTTAATGTATTTTCTCTCTACCAACAGGTCCAATAAGCAGCATTTTGGTGAATAAGTATGGTAGCCGGCCTGTGATGATAGCAGGAGGTATCCTGTGTTCATTTGGTATGATTGCTTCCTCTTTCTGCAATAGTGTCCTGGAACTTTATCTATGTATTGGTGTCGTTGGAGGTAAGAGTCCTGTTTAAAATGGGATTATTATACTGTATTGTATTGTATATATCATAGTATACCATTTCTAATACTGTTCTACCAATGAGCCTTACTGATCAAGAACTCACTGTGCAATGCATTGTACAAATGCAAACCAAGAAGGCAGCAAGATCAGTTCATTTAAGCTACCTGAACTAATCCTTTAAATTAGCTGGTATGATGTTAAATTATTTCTTAGGATATTTCAGGAACAACTGATGATTTTATTCAATAAATGCTGTATGTATGTACTGTTCCACACTGCACTGTAATTATGGTATAAAAATTGATTGGCTTCTGACAGCACTTATTACAGTCACTTGTGTAGAATTTCACATTTATTCTTTTAGCTTTCAATCATGTTGCACTTCAAACAGGGTGGCAGAAGCTAGCAGAATTCTAGTAAAAATGTGAAAGCTAGTACCAGCTTTCTGTAGGTCTGTCCATACATATACTGTCACAGGTAAGTATAACAACTTCAGTTCAATAGCTTTCTGTTTGAAGTCCGCCAGGGTCAGTCCCCAAATAAAATTATTCATATATCATCAAAGACCTGGATATCACCTAAGGCAATGAACTACAGTGATCATAAAACCAGTAAATTAAATAACCTTATAAAAAGTTGTGGGTTTGGTTTTTTTTTAAACTACCTCAGAATAAAGAAGGCAAGTGAGACAAAATATTGGCTGGTAATAAATGAAAGAGATAATACTTGTTCTATATTCAAGCTCAGCTTTCTTTACCTTGGAACTAAAGTTGTTGTTCTTTTGTCAGCGGTTGTTTCTTGAAGCTCTTATTTTTTACATCCTAAATGAGGGGCCTACTGAAATAGGGTAAAGTCAGGGTCCAGGAATGAGCCTATCAGAGAAGAAAACTTCTCTCATGTGCCATCCAGCAAATGTATAGCTACTTAGACCTTATTGCCTACATGTCTTAATACAGAGAGAAGGCCAGAGGTTCAGATCGTACACTCAGCTTATGTGGATGGGTGGTCTGCTCCCACGTATGCCCTTTACAACTCTTCTACCTTTAGAAGTGACTTCCATACCTGATGAAGTGGTGAAGCTCCAAAACAATTAACCATTTTAAGCTCCACTTTTGTACACAAGCTTGATCTTAAAAAGGGCTGGAAATACGGAATGAGGAGATTTATGCATTTAAATACACCCTCACTGTAGCTGAGGTGACGTTTAATAACTTTTGTGAAATGAGCCAAGAGACAATTGCATTATAGCTCAGTAAGTATAAAAATGGTGAGTCAAGGCACTGATACCACAATTCCTCTGTGATTCTCCTGTCTCTGTCTTTGCTGAAACACAACAAGGAGGTTTGGCTTTTATTGCAGTGCTACAGGGGGAAATGGCAGAATGCCACCATGGAATAGTCTTGGCATTAACACACGTGGACAAGCAATGGAGCTGTATTTCATTCTCTGATGCTAGCTGGTTTCCATCTTCATTGGGAATCACTGGATTAGATACTGGTCATTTAAAAAATAACGTGAAAATGGTGTGATATGTTTTTTAGTGCATGACCTTCAATAATACTGACTTTTATATGTTGTTTAGGTCTGGGTTTAGCGTTCAACTTACAGCCTGCCTTGACCATGATTGGCAAGTATTTCTATAAGAAGCGTCCTATTGCTAATGGATTGGCCATGGCTGGAAGTCCAGTGTTTCTGAGCACATTGGCACCTCTCAATCAATTCCTCTTTAATGCGTTTGGCTGGAAAGGAAGCTTTCTCATTCTGGGAGGACTTCTTTTGAACTGCTGTGTGGCTGGGTCACTGATGAGACCTGTTGGACCGAAAACAGTCCCTCCTGTGAAAAAAGATGTTGAAAAAGGCAAAGGAGATTCTACCTTGCACAAAAACAACAAGAAGTCTTTTTGGCAAACTATGAATAAGTATCTAGATCTGTCCCTCTTCAAACACAGAGGGTTTCTGATCTATTTGTCAGGAAATGTCATTATGTTTATTGGTTTTTTCGCTCCAATAGTATTCTTGGCTCCTTATGCCAAGCACAAGGGAATTGATGAATATTCTGCTGCTTTTTTGCTATCTATTTTAGCCTTTGTAGACATGTTTGCTAGGCCTTCAATGGGACTTGTAGCAAACTCCAAGTTTATCCGGCCAAAGATTCAGTACTTTTTTAGTTTTGCTGTCTTGTACAATGGTGTCTGTCATATCTTGTGCCCTCTGGCGACAAATTACACTGGCTTGGTGATATACGCTGTATTTTTTGGATTTGCATTTGGAATGGTTAGCAGCGTTCTTTTTGAGACATTGATGGACCTTGTTGGGGCTGCCAGATTTTCTAGTGCAGTTGGACTTGTCACCATTGTGGAGTGTTGCCCTGTGCTCATAGGCCCTCCCCTGGGAGGTAAGAATCTCTTTTATTCCATTTTTTCTGCCATTACAGCATAATCTTGCAATTTAGCATTGAATTAATATAAACGTTGTTCTTGATGTTATTTAATGTTTTTGCTGTGACTAGGAATATACTGTATCAGCACTGCACTGCATCAGTTATCTTTGCACTTTACAGCTGCAGATCCACATGAGAATCTAAAGATGTACTTTGCATACATGTGCAGCTCTCTACTGGCTCTTAAATCCGTGGGATAAATGTATGTTTTCCTGATAGCACGGAGTGCTAATTTTGCAGCCTTGATTTACATGTATTCAGCTCCAGTTTGCTCTTTACCAACACAGTTTGTACTCTCTTGAACTGGTTGAACCCATGGGTCAGTTTTTGTAAAGATCTCACTCTCATTTAACCTAATGGCAGCTAGAGGAGTGCACACATAAATTTAACGTAGCAACTTCAGTTGTTTAAATGCCTCTGGCATTTCTAGAGAGAATAAACCAGTAAGGAGGTGCCAGAAAGCACAGGGGCATGCTCAGCAGCCTGGGCAGGGTGCATGCATGATGGGATTCCAGCGCAGTGCTGTGGAGCATTGCACCCTGGCACGATTTCACACAGCAGCCCCACTCACAGCCAGTCCTTTAGCCCATTTCTGTAGCCAACAGATATGTGTAAGGCAATTCAGAGTGTGAACCATCCTACATTGACTGAAAGATGACAATGTTGCCAACTTATCTCTTTTGAGAGTAAGAACAGCTTAAAGGGAGCCTAGTTGTATATCTTGGACTGTATTAATAACTTTTGGGCTTTTAACACAAAAAATTATGAAGAGTCTTATTTTATGATTGCTAGCTTTTTAGTCAGTGATACTGTTAGTAAGTTTTATAATCTTAAGGTTTCTGATAATATAAGAGACTAAAGAAACAGGTGCTCAAATCTTATTGAAAAGTCTTGGGTGGGTGGACAGACGGGGGGGGGGAGTGTGTTGCAATGTGAGACTGACAATATGAAAATGTAAAGATACTGAGATTACCAGCCTTGTGAACATACATTATACCCACAGAAACAGTGCCACAGAAGCCAGCAAGATTATTGTGCCTAAAACCATTTATACTTATTGAAGTATTTTAAGGATTACTGTCAATATTTCAGTGAAAATAGCATTGTTGAGTGAAATTTTAAATATGCCAAAATAATAACACTCACTTCAGTATAATATTTGTAAAAGTATTTTTAATAGTCCTCAAGATATTCCATATTCCCCTCATAGTTTAACATACAAATTCATTTCGGTAATGGTAGAACAAAATATATTCTCACACAGACTCTTCCTGTGCCACCTAGTGGGGGGACTGAGCCTGTGACCACTGAAGTCCAGCCTTTTTAGTCAGGTTCTGAAATCAACATTAATATTAACTCTAAAGAAATTAAATCTAATATTTATGGAGCAATAGCATGTGCAACTATTTGTTTTTCAGTATATTAGCTTTGCAGAAATTTTGAAAAGCATGTGTTTGTGCTATAACTGTATGAATAATTGATTTATTTTGTTAAATAGAAACAACAAAGGGGATGAACACATGGAAAAGCTAAATTCCAGTTTTGGCTAGTTCATAACCTTTAAAGTATTATGGTGAAGTAATGTTAATGCAGAATTTCATTTTTAATCATCAGTTTCATGAGACTGGTCATAGATAAAAAACAGTAAATTGTACTATTTACACTGATACATGAATTATACAGTTGCAATGCTATTTGAGTTTTTCCTAGTCCTAGGCTTGTGAAATAAAGAAAACACTGAAATAATTTGATGTCTTGTAAATGTGTGTCAGATGAATAGGCTGGCATTATGGCTTCCATCCAGTAAAAGTGTCTTAATACATACTAAATTGAAGTGTGCAGGTTATCGTGTGAGTTTCAATGATAGTGTAGCAGGGTTCGAAGCTAAATGGTTGGATACATACAAACATTCATTTTGCAGCTAGAAAAAATTAGAAAGAATGGCTCTTCAAGTGGAAGAAGAGTTATATTTTATTTTCATTATCATGACCAAATTAATCTCAGAAGTGTGGATGAAATTTTTAGGTATAGGCTTCAAAACTCAGCAGTTGAGCATGATAGCTGAAAGGACAAGCCTTTCTATCTGTTTCGCCAGTCGCAGGAAAGTAAAAATGAAAAACAAGCAGTCAGTGCACAGTGACAGCAGTCAAAAAAGGCACACACCTCTTAATCATGTTGTCTGTGTGCAACCTCCTTGAGTGTCAGACAATCACTCCAAAACAATAGGAAACAAAATTAGGAGGTGAATAAAATAATAAGACAATGAAAGAATGGAAATGAAAGAACTAAAAAACTGCCTGTCATTCTTGCTTAATTTTTACTTTGTTCTTCAATATTTTATCATTGTCAGTGATTCCAATGACAAGCGCTAGCTTGACTTATACAGGTTTCGTTGAGAGTTCCACTGTGTATGTTAGACCATTTGAAAATGCTTTTCTGCTCCAACTTTGAAACAAAGCAATATATAGGTATTTCTCCTAGGGAAAGATCCTCATTGCATTGGGTATTCTATTATAAAGACTTTTTCTCTCTTCTTGTCTTTGTATTTCAGGTTGGTTAGTGGATGTTACTGGTGAATACCAGTACATGTATTTTGTCTGCGGAGTGATTGTGATTGTGGCCAGTATCTGGTTGTTCATTGGCAATGCCATTAACTACAGGCTTTTGGCAAAAGAAAAGAAGCTAGAAGATGAGAAACAGAATGCACAGAAGAATGCTGACTTGAAGGAAGCAGAACCATTAACAAACAATGAGAACGAAGATGCTTCCAGCAGAGCTGATAAAACTCTTGAAGATCCTTCAGAAAGAGAAACCAATATTTAATCTGCAGCATAGCTCAGAAGACAACATTTATGACTTCCATTGGAAATATGTCTTCAAGACACAGGACAGGTTTTGTGGTAATAATGATCAGTCACAATATTGGATGGGAACAGATTTTTGCCCCATGGGAAGACTCTGAGTTAAGTTACTATCTACAGTTTATTTATTTCAGTGATACAAAATTGAGAGGTAGTGACTCCATGCAAATGAGTCCATCAGACTATGACTCTGGGACAACCAAGAGTCAGGTAAACTGAACTAAATATGAAGCCTTCCAATGACAGTTTTGTTTCTAAAATGTACCTAATGCAAAATGATCTCTTAGTCTTCTTTGGGAAGATACTTTGTGTTCAGATTTAGAGTATTGTTCAAGTCTGTTGAAATAATCTGCCCAAACTGTATTTAGCCCTAATATTAAAAAGAACATAAGTCAAAGATTGGTTCCAAAAGAGACAATTTTGGAAACTTTTTTCTCTTTTGTATGCCCACTAGATCAAAAAGATACATTATGTCTGTATAAACCATTGTAATGTAAAAGTTAAGGGTAGAAGACGAACAATTGGTGGGCACCACCTCTAAAATACAATAAACAGCTGAATTACATTGTATTCTGAAAGTTGTTTCCTCCTGTGATAGCTGACTACGTTGTACTTCAACATACACATTTGGACACAAAGTACGTTCAGACCTCACTAATTCAAAGGAAGCTAAAATCTGCCTGTACATGAAAGGATTCAAAACCAAGATTTACATTGCTGGAAGGAGTGGTGATTAGTTTGTTCAGTTACTTATTCCTGTGTGGCTGAAGGAACTGGGTTGGACTGTGAAGTCTTCTTCCTAAAGGGAATAGATTGTGAACCTGCTGATGTTAAAAGGATACTTAGCCTTGGCTTTTGTGGTCCGAATCAGTTTTATGACAATGACTTCAGAGTAGATACTTGGGTTCATTGGCAAGTCGTTAGTTGTTTGATGGTCTGCTGCCAGGTGATTTAACGTCTAACTTCAGGTCTTTTCAGACAGGTAACTTTATACCAGTTCTCACCTCCCTTTCCCGTGTATTCAGTGAAAAGCTACATCTTTTTTGTAATGCCAGTTGGAGCAAAAATGCTGCAAGGCACATTGACAATGCCAGTCTGGCAGCTTTGTATTGATGTATCATTGTTGTGCAGGGTATTTGGTCTGGTGTCTGTAATTTCACACAGCCATTCATATCAATTAAAATGTACACAATTGTTCCTCTTCCTTAAGGCAAAAGAAAGTGTAAGTCTACAATTTTACTTTACAGAAATTATCATTGCACTCAAAAGCTAAGAGTGCAAGCTTCTGAAAGTATTAAATCAAAATACTTCTATTTGTAGGTGAAGAAAGGTTCTATTCATTTTGGAGAGATGCATATAAATGCCTCAGAAATTGTGAAAATTAAGGGTCTGATTCATAAAACATTTATGCACTGTTTATGCAGAATACATGTACATTCAATTCAGGGAATAGAGTATAATTCATTTAGCCCTGTTTTAAATATCAAAAAGTTGAAAATATATTGGTCAGACAGCTAGCTGTGTTAAACATACTTTGAAGTGCCAATAACAAAAGAAGAAAATAGTAGTAAAATCTAGCAAATATGTGAGTGCTTTTAAGAAAGAGAAGTGTTTAATATTATTATTTTAATTCTTCTGAAAATTTTGGTAGTGCTTGCTGCTGTTTTGCTGAACTCTTTCATTATCTCAGCTCTGTTTTGGGGGAGAAGCATCCTGAATCTACTCACAGCATGTTACAGAAATTAATACCTACTTTTTACTTAATTATATGCAGGAAAACCAAAACACCTTCTACAAGTTCTGTAATTTTATAGGCACATCAGAAAAAAAAAATATGTGCACTTCAGAGTTTTGGGAGAAAATATGGGTTACATGCTCAGGTTTGAGCAATGAACTGTGTAAAGGAGAACGATTTAGTCCCAGTAAAATTACAGTTTCTCTCCCAGCCCCCAGCTACAGCGAAGAAATAAATTGCACCTCCTTACAAACCATAGTCCTGCCGGTACCATATGAGCTAAAAGTGTTGCTCTGTTTTTGGCTATGCAAACAGAGAGTGAATTCCAGGATCTGTGAAGACCCTATGTGCCCTGAGCCAGCAAGTGATGAGGAGTTTCATAGACACTAAGCTTTCATACAGTGAGGAATATTGGTTGTAAATACTGTATTGTGAAAGATGAACTGAAATTTTAGCTAAAGAGTAGTCATCAGGATCATCACTCTGCTCTTGACAGCAAGTGGTAGAAAGGCAGAGATTATTAGAAAAGAGATTAATATAGAGGCTGAGCCAAAATGACTGAGGCAAAATTCTAGGTCTTTATTATCTCTTTGCAAAAAACAGCATGGTTAAGCATACAGGGTAGAGGACAACAAGTGTCAAGTTTTGGCTAAAGTCTGTTAAAAGTTGCTGTTGAGTAAATAAGGGACTCAAAAAAAGATTATAAAAAAAGGCTCTCAGGAAACATGCAGACAACTTACCTGTTCTATGCAGGGTCACAGAATACGATGCAACGTGGCATAGGAAATAAGGGGAAAAAAAAGGTTGCTTGAGCCATAGACACACCTGACCACCAGTAACAAAGATTGTGTTACTACCTCAGAGGAAAAAAAAAATTATATAAACACAACCCTCTGCAGAGCTACTACTCTTTCATGTCTGGTCAATTATGTTAAAAAATAATAGGAGTGAAAGAGCTGCTTTACCACCATTCACCAATGTGCAATTTTTAATTCCATAAAGTAAAATGATGTAGCAGGCAACTGGAGCAATATAAAGTATGAACTGAGTCAAGTGAAACATTTCCTTTCACCCCTTTCATTACTTTTCGTAATAACACTAACAACAGAATAAAAAAAACATCAGAATACTCTTGATATTACTGAATATTAAAGAAGTTAAAATCAAGAGATTAATGAAGAAAATTGGAACTATATCTATGCAAAAACTGCCTGGAATTAAAAAATTGTGTCTTCCAAATAACGGGTCCTAAAGGGGCAACTGCATTGTATATGTAGCTCTTATTTCTAAAAGTAATAATAATAATAAATTGCCTTGAATTGATTCTATACTGAACAGCAAAGTAGCAAAATGAGTAGAACTTGCTTCAGACCCCTGGATATCTCTCTTACACTGAACTTTAATTTGTACTGCAAATCATTTCTTCATTACATTTCTGCTTTCAGTATCAGACCTGACTATATACCATCTCTCTAAATCTGGTTTCGTTTAATTACCTCACCCCTAGTCTGGATCACTGCAGGGTCAGGACTAAGGGAAGTCAAGAAATGTAGTCTCAAACTTCAAGACATACCACAGAATCACAGAATCACAGAATCACAGAATCACAGAATGTTAGGGATTGGAAGGGACCTCGAAAGATCATCTAGTCCAATCCCCCTGCCGGAGCAGGAACACCTAGATCAGATCGCACAGGAACGCATCCAGGCGGGCTTTGAATGTCTCCAGAGAAGGAGACTCCACAACCTCTCTGGGCAGCCTGTTCCGGTGCTCTGTCACCCTCACCCTAAAGAAGTTTTTTCTCATATTCAAGTGGAACCTCCTATGTTCCAGCTTGAGCCCATTGCGCCTTGTCCTATCACTGGATGTCACAGAGAAGAGCCTGGCTCCATCCTCCTGACACTCACCCTTCACATATTTATAAACATTCATTAGGTCACCCCTCAGTCTCCTCTTCTCCAGACTAAAGAAACCCAGCTCCCTCAGCCTTTCCTCATAAGGGAGATGCTCCATTCCCTTCATCATCCTCGTGGCTCTGCGCTGGACTCTCTCCAGCAGTTCCCTGTCCTTCCTGAACTGAGGGGCCCAGAACTGGACACAATATTCCAGATGCACCCACGCCCCCGAGATACCAGATGCGTCTGTTGTGCACTATGGAGTCTCTAGTCTCTGTCAGTGCAAGCAAGTCCTCAATTGCTCTTAATCTCATTTATACTGATATTGGCTTCATCCTCTTCATTGCTCTGCTACAATATCACTGACCCTAATTATCATCTTACTCTTATTTGATCAATCAAGAAAAATAATGCCAAAATTTAAAATCAGTAGGAAAGGGGATAACATCAATAATATTTTTCCTATGCAGCATCAAGGTTAGATTTCAAGTAGTTTCAGCATAGACATCCAGATACATTTATCTTTGTAGGCTTTTTTGACATCATGCTCTCTAGTGGCTGGAGGTTCTTCTGTATTGCCCTTTCCAACTCCAGAGAAAGCCTTCTCACCAATAATTTTCAGTACATTTTCAAGAACATATCAGAAGTTCACTACGCCCACCTCTCACTTTTGAACTGTGGTTACTAGTGTTGTCAGTTTTGTATTTCCATTAAGCTCACAAAAACATCTTTTTATATGAAGTACTGTAGCATAAGTAGTAAGACTACAATCATTTTATTTTAGAAGTGTAATTTGTGAACTGTTTTGGCAAAGTTAGGGAAAATCTTTATTTTATCTTCAAATATAGATTTTTTTTTAAATGATACTGTCCTTATGAGACAAAGTTCAACTTTACTTACTGCTGAAGTGAATGGCAGCAATTTCACTGACATCATGATTAAAAATTCACATGAGTTTTAATTACCTTTTTGCATAACGGCATCCTGTGTGCTTAAAAAACAGTTGGCAGTCTGTGCATAACTGTTCCTCTCAGAGAACTCTCGTTCCTCTTGAAGGTTTCTGACCCCCACCCTGTCATCCCATTCTCCATTTTGATGTAACACAAAGAATTTGGGCCTGGCATGTAGTGACTTTCCTTAAATGCTTTCTTGTCAGTTCTCTTTCTTTTTTTCAAATGCCTAAGCAACATTTTCACTTGCTACTTTCACATCTGAATGGTTGTGAGTGTTGGTGTGGGTGGGTATTATTCAGATACATAACAAGCTACAGATAGCACATACAGCCCGATTTGGGGCAGCCATCAGGATTTCACTAACCAAAGCCAGTGACCGCTTTTATAGATGAACATGCTGTAACGGATGCTTACAATTTTGCCTATAACAAAGTTGAATTGAGGCAACTTTTGTTAGTTTCTCTGTAAATGACTATTTTTCTACTCACAGAGAGGAATATAAAGGGAATTTTTAAATAATTATTTTCTGAGATGACATGTCAATTTTAACAAGGCTCCCTGGATTTTTTTTGGGGGTGGGTGCTTTTCTGATATTTGTGCATATATATATATATATAAAGTGTTTGCATGTATTATCACCTTTTTGATCACAATTTGAGTAAGCATAGCTATGTAATTTCAACATAATTTGCATGTTGTTTTGCAGTTCAATTTTTTCTCATCATCTACCTCTTAATTGAAGTTTGGAGACTTGCACAACCCTGGAAGAATACAGTTAACAAAAAGCGTAATGATAAAAACTGTACAGACTATTAGAAAGTCTCCTGAATATTTGAAGCTACTTACAGTTCTATTTTTAAGGTAGTGCATATTTATGACCAAATTATTGTATCAATGGGCATAGCTTTATTAAATCTAAAAATGTAACCCAGGCTGGTGTACTTTTTACATCACTGAACTGGTATAAAAACTCAAAGCGTCATTTAAATATCCAAAGTCTACTGCCCTTGGCGTGAGATGGCCCTCCTTTTTTTTAATTTATTTTTAAATTTTCTTTCCATTTCTGAGTTAGTGGAAATAATTAAATGGAAACATTACATAGTTAATGCATCTAAAAAGTTTGAAAAAATATTTCAGAATACTTTGCATTTTGCATCCCTGAAAAAAAAGTTTATTCAGTTTAGAAGTAATACAGATTTTTAGCCTGCTTACTGTTTTGTGAGGCAGTTGAAGGAGATGGTCACAGAAAGTTGGACTGTGGCCAAGGAATAATGATTGTCCTTCATATGCTCTTTACAAAAACAGAGATGATTTTTTCTTCAAATATATTATTCTTTTTAGTCTGCAAACCATTCTTGACTTCCAGGACCTAGTAGAAAGTCCACTGAAACCAACATAAATCCTTTCAAAGAGCTTTATCAGACAGCGTAGGTGACGTGGCTACAGTGGAGGCTTCAGCCTTATTTTCTCCATATCAGATCTCAGGAGTATCAGATGTAACACCACAAATGCAGGATTTGTGGCAACTGGCAATTTAGTTATGCCTGCATAATGTTCCTAGTGAATCAGTTCCTAAATTAACGCACAAAATGTATTATTTTAATCGTCTATGTAAATTTAAAAAATGAAATATGAACTCTGAATGTAGATTATAAAATTTACAGGATATGCTTAAATAAATATCTGGACAAATCTGTTTAACCTCAAAGGAAATTCTCTATATTTCCTTTCAAGCTTTCCTTCAGCAGTTTATAGTCTTCATTTTTGTTATTTCCAGAGAAAATGGTTTATGTCTTTTGAGAATGTATATATAGATTTATATATAAGGGAATATATATGCACATGTGTGTATGCGTGCATATATGTACACCCCTATATATAAAGCTAATTTATGTATGTTATATATATTTATGTATATATAAAATATATATAATGTCTTCGAATAAGTTGCATACTGTGCCTAATAAATGAAGCATATTTGTAAGCAGATAAAAGACTTCAGCAAATTACAGAAAAAATGGAACATTTTCTACAAGAGTATATTTTATTATTTTTCAGTTTCTGCTGGTTTTATTTATATTAGCAGCTCATTCAGCAAACTGCAATATTACGTGGCACTGATATTTCAACCATAACTCAGTTCAAAATGGTGTAAGATCATGGACAATTTTCACTGTCGTTAGACTGTAAAGCCTACATTGTTGGTGGAGGGGTCGATTAGTTATTTTTGCTGTGGAAGTATTAACTAGATGATCTCTGAACAGACTGCAACATGTAGGCTGAGTTTTAATCTGTTTTAGTATGTATGACAAGGTCATATGAGGTATTGAGGGACATGATATTCTTGTAAAAAGTATGGAGAATGAGGATACTCAAGGCCCTGCAAACAATATTGCTGTTAAATTATGGGAAACTCTCCAGAACACTGGGCTCTCAAAACACTGACAATTTTTCATACCTTTTCTAGGTTGTCTTTTTTTCTATTTTGTCTGCAGGAAGGCAAGCCAGTGAAAAGTCTGCATTTGTCTGAGTCTTTAAATGTTCTACCGTAAAGTAGTTGAGGTTTTTTTCAGAGTGGTACATAAAGTACTTATATAAATACCCTTCCTGAAGTGTGACATAGGTGCATTTTCCACTTATAGCCTACTTGGAAAGTTCACCATATCTGCAGTCTGCCAACAGAGCTTGGTATTGCTATGCAATAATTAAACATGCAGTAGCCATTGTTGTTGACTAACAAATTTTTTTCTTCCTTTTTGTATTTTGCAATACTGTATGGTTTTTACTTGAATGTATTGGCCTGATTTTTTTTTTTTTTGACAATCATTTATTAGCTAGAGGTGCTATTTATGTTCCAAAGAGATCTGGGTGAATGATAATATTCTCTTCCTAGATGCCAAATCCTTTTTTGGGCCTGACAAAACTCATTGTTCATAATGTATATTAACCCTATGAAATGCTTATGCACTTGCTTTACATTGTATTTAAATGCACACTTGCTCCTTAACTTCTAATCCAGGCTTGTACTAGTGTCTAATATGTCAAGTTTGTCCATATGTATTTGTGGAAAATTACAATGAAAAAATGTATATGATAAGCAATTGGAAAAAAAAAGAAAAATAAAAATAAAATTTCCATGTAAAGTTTCTGAAAGTATGTAAATGCTCATTTTTAAGAGTCTTTAATAGTAAGTTATTTACACTTTTACAGTGTGCAAATATTCATAGATATATTAATTGTTTCTCTACTCAAATGTAGCTAAGATCTCAAAATCACTTCTCCTTCCATACAGGAAAAGAAATGGAAGATTTCCTGTGTAGGAAAGATACTAACAGCAGCAGAACATGCTACCAACCCCTCACTATTCCTAATTCCACCATAATTATGATTTAATCTCATACATTACTCAAATACCAAAATTTTTCCCCATTGCTCTGATTGGGATGTACCTCTACATACCATGTACATGCAATGTCATTCATTTGTCACTAATACTCATTTTCATACAGAAGAGTAATTTGTCCATATGCCTTGAAAGAGCAGATGTAGATAACTCCATTTCTTCTTATCTTTCTAAGCGTTCCCAGATGCTACGTATTTGTCAATTGACTTAAAGTTATGATTTCTTGCTGCAGGTAAATTGGTGTTTATTTATAGGATCTTATTGGATATATAAAATTAGAAATATGAAGGAGATATTAGAGATAATATTAGAGAGACTAATATCCTTTTCATGCTACTTCCACATCTTTTACACAGAAGCACAACAAGCTACTGGGAAACAAAGGTATGAAAGGTGAGTTATTGAACAAAAAATAAATAACTTTGTCTATGAAGGGAAACGGTCTTTGTTTTTAGATTTCTAATAACTCTAAAATCTATTTTCAAATAATGTTATCTATAATCTTCAGGATATGGAAGTGCTGATTCAGCTACCAGACTATATTTAGACTCTGTTTAGATTCTAGCCCCTTGTAATATTTGCACATTTGAGTAGTTGTAGTATTAATAAATAATCAATTTTGAGGCATTGACTGAGCAAAAAATAAAGTCAAAAATACGGAGTGGTAAAATTGCCCCTTTGGCCCAGTGAACCAGGTATATTTAGCTCTGTTCAAACACATTTTTGATATCACTTGCATGCCTAAAGATATGTTGCCTTGCTGAATCTGCTTGCATGCCTGAAATACATTGCTGATTAATAGACACTGAATTCAGAAAAAATCATACCTATTCCTGAAGTTTTGTATTTTGGTAGGTCAGTAGCAAGATACCTGGAGTCCTCAATCTGTGTTTTTCCACAAATGGTATTTTATTCTAATAATAAGCCCTTTTACCTCTACTGATGTGTGAGCTGACACAGGCAGGACACAGGAACAACCACAAAACCGCAGATGGAATGCAAAGAGTAAATTCAATTTTGTTACCTCGCAAACCGGGGAATCCCTGAAGCAGCACCCAGGCAGAGGCACCCAGGTGGGGACACAGGCATGGAGCTCAGTCCTTGATAGAGGATTGCTGAACCTTCTGGTTTTGCCTGTATATTAGGGATTCACGCAGGTGTAGTTTTCCACTGTGCTTTGAACTTTCCCACAGCAGGGCAGGAATCTCAAGCATGTTCAGTAGGGTGCCTCTGAGGCTGTCACAAGGCCTATGTTATCTGAACACAGATGTTCTCCTTGTCAAACACAGAAGGATAGACAACAATTAGAATTATATATGTATTTTTCTACACCCCAGCTGCAAGTCACTTGAGCGTGTTTACAAACCTTGCCAATCTTCCATTATTTTACCTCAACTGGTTATCCCGAATTGAGTTAATAGGTTACATTCAGCAGCTCAGCAGTAATTACTTGCACATTTTTATTACTCTGATCAAAGCATTGCCATTCAATAAAGTTCCAAATACATAATATGCATATAGTATAATACATTTAATTTAATAATAACCCCAACAGTATGTACATGAGCAATGCCTCCTCTTCATGCACCCTGTTATGCATGCATTTGCCATAGCACTTTATGCTTCAGTTCATCTTCTTACACTGAGATAGGACAACTAAAGATCAGAGATACCATGTGTATTGTTTGAATATAAAATCAGAATCATAAGCCAAAGAAAAAGAGATGGTATATATAGTGCAGTAACAAGAGTAATGTAACTGGTGATCAACACTCCCTGGTTGAACAAGTAGTTCCATTTTCATTTAGTGACTCCTGATTTCCAGTGCCTGGTGACACCAAGCTGCAAGTATATCTATCTCATGAGGTAACACATATTTGGTTATGTGAACGGTTATATGAACAGTTGAACAACTGTTTTTCTCACTGAAGCTTCCTACAGGATCCTACTGTATTATGTAATTATGTTTTCACCTCAAACCTGAGATGTAAAGACATGATTCTGCTGTTTCTTTGACTAGCATGAGACCTCAGTCTTCTAGCTTTTTTCATACAAAGGAACTCTTGACCTAATCCACTGTTTTTCTCACAAGACATAAAAAAAAAGACGACTTACCTGGAGAAGTCCAGGAACACTCAGGCAGAATTGTATTATAAGGACACTTAACTTACTTTTTGTCCTTTAGCACAGATGGATCTTAAAACATCTGGAACTGTACTTTCTTCAATTCACTTTAAAATTTTAGAGTTTCAGATTACAAGTATTATTTGCAGATTATCTCAATATTTCAAATTAGTGTAGCTGACAGAAAAGTAAATTGTAAAAGCTAATATTCATCTTAAATTATTTTCTTTTTAGCATTTTGTAAAAATTTAGAGTGAATAGGCCTGGAAGGTAATTAAGTTACTTCCTCTCTTTCCTCTGCTCTTCTCCTCCTAACTTTTTCATTCAGACTGACCATGCTGAAAAAAAAATCCATCAAGTAAAGTAATATATTTTAGCTGCTGGACATGGATTTTCTATTAAAAGAAATTACACTTAAAAAACAACAGTAAGTGAAAAAAAATGGGAAAAAAAAGCTATTTTCCAACCACTTAGAAAAGCAAAAACTCTCAGATACTGTGTAATAAACAGCATCTCTGAGAAATTTATTGGAAACGGACAGGTCTCCATAAAGAAAAAACTGAATCAGAATGCATGACTGGAGGAGATGTTGTTCAGTATTTGTAGAAATCATCGTAAAATCTCACATGTATTATTTCAAATTAAGGTAGAATTAGATCTTAACATCTGGAAATTGTCAATTGTAATTTCAGTACTATTAAGCAGTAATATCTATGCAAGGATTTATTTTGTTTTGTTACAAAAGCTATGAATTTTTTTTCTTTTGATAAGTCTATGTTCTTCTGAATTTTGTTACATTTTTGCCCCCCGGAAATTGTATAACTGAGTTAGTCAAACAATATATATTTTCTGTATAAAACTGTTACAGATTTATTGTGACAGCAGAAGAGATTTGGTGCCTTCTGTACCAACTGTAAACAGTGCCAGTCAAGTCTTATGGCTGTTCCCTTTCCTACTTCCCCTTCATATCAATTTTCTTAAGCTGGAAATGTGCACAATCTATTTGAACACTTTAATATCTATGAAATTGGAATGGGAAATTTGCTAATGCAATTTTCCTTGTTTTTTAATTTAAGACAGGCAGAATTTCATTAGCACAATATATTTTGGATTTATTGTGCTCATCAAAGTTCATGGAGACCTACAAAACCTGCGAGCATTTAATAAAACTCTTTATATGGTATTTTAATTTATATTTATATATTCTGACCACAAAAGCCATGTGAAATATTTAGAAAAAATGTTAAAACTCTCAAAAGTTTCTGTTGAAATAAGATTTTTTTACCAAAAGTAGTGGCAAAGTTTTCTGATACATCACACATTTATCAGTTTCCATTGACAAAGAGTTTATTTTGGAGGAACAGTGATTCATTGGCCAACCGTCATAATATACTTTGATTAATAACTGCAATTCCAGTTTGGCCTGAATGATATATGAGTAGCAGTTAGGCAGTGTAATTATTCAGTTCAATCACTGAACTGAATAATTAGGGAAAAATGGTTGAGGTTTAACTGAAGGGTTTTTTTTTTTACCTCACAGGAAATGTGTTTCTTTGCCTTAATTACAAAACAAAGCTTTTTTATTCCGTTTTGGACCTTCTCGATGGAAATAAAGGGAGAGTTGGATACCATGTATGAAACAACAGGATTTGGCAATGATCACATTATTCATGAGACATACAGAGAAACAAAATCAGTTCTTTCTTCTGCCTGGTGTGAATGAACCCGTGATTCTCTCTTCTAAAGCTGTGGGTGATTCAGAAGTGAGTTGCTGTCCTGCTGATAATTTTTACTGCTGCAGAGACTGGCAATCTTTTGCTCCATTTCATATGGTGGCACTCTAGCACCTGGACTATATGTCTTGCAACAGCAAATATTTTATGCAAAGTGAAGAAGCACCAATAAAAGAAATTAATAATACCTGCATGCCAGAAAAATGCAATGGAATTGTGTTTGGGGAATATCATAGGAAATGCATTGCTTTAAAAAGATACAGTATCCATTGCTTTGAAAGAATTAAGTAGATTGGCATTGATAATCTCCTCTTTTTTGTATCCAACTGATGTCCACTGCAAATAAAAGGTTTTATTGTTGGGTATTAATGAAATCTGCAGTCAGCTGCCTTGTGTTTACACGGACACTGGATTTGTATCAGAGGTAGAGTCTGAGTTGATTGAAAATGACTGCTTAATAGAACTACCTATTTGTCTTCCCATCCTCAAGCCCAGAGGCACAGAAGTTTGTTCTGGATAGAAGAAGTAACTGAAAGTGGGAGATAATGCCCCAAAGGAGCAATTATTTTCCAAGAGAGTTAATCTTTTTAGAATATTTTTTCCCCCAAGTAACAGTGTCACTGAAAGGTCTTAATTCTGGGTTCCACTCAGGTTTCTTAAAGCAAGATTTTGCCTTGAAATTAATCAAGTGAAAGGATATTAAAAACTCATTCTTAAACTTTGCCTTAACAACAACAGCAGCACCGACTTGGAGATTTAGTGCAGCTGGCAGAGGGTGGCAAGTGCGTTGTTAACAGAAGTACATAGTCTCAGAGACTCAAAAGTGTGACATCCTTAATTGCTCTCAAGAATTTGAGATTAACAGGAGTTCACAGCCAGAGGACTGCTCTAAGTTCTGCAGTTGGTGTAGGGCATCAACAACAAGCGGGAAACACCCTGGAACCACTTACAACTCCATTTTGTGTATCAGTTTATTCTCGCATCTGTGTTATCAGACTTGGTAATGTGTTTTCTGTTTACCAAAGCAACAGCCACTGAGAAGCCTTCATGATAACCTTTTTCTCACCTTCTTCCAAGTGCTGACCAGACAGCTGACTGTAGATTCTGGAGTGGAAATTGCTTGCCTCACACTTTTTATGCATTCTCCATCTTACAGTTAAGCCTCCACAATACACAACAACTAAGCAACGCCTTGCTTCAGTGATGCAAGGTGCTCAGTTCAGGGGCTCACCTCACTGGGTTACATGAAGGAGGATCTATTTTGAACACAGTCCAGATTCTTCCTCACTCTGCCACAAAACACGTCAAGAGATGACCACTAACTTTTAGTCTGAACAGTTTGTATGGCTCTTTCTGTGGCGGTTGTAAGCATCACTTGTACATTAATATAATCCACAGGAAAAATGTGGAGTTTATAATATAGGGACCTCTCTTGCTGATGGATTTTGACAAAAAACTTAAGAACCTCACATGGAACCAATCAAAAGGCTTTATGAAAATATTTTTCCACTTCAGGATGCTTGTCATAGGAGTGTTTCTCTGTCAAGAAATTTTCAATCACAGTATGGAAAAACACATTCTGGAATAATTTTTTTCAACAAAAGACGTGGGATTGTGCAAATTATAAGCAATCCCATGCTGGAATTATCTTTGGGTGGGTGGAAGGAACACAAAAACCCTTCCAATGTAATAAAACTCAGAAATATCACATTCAGGAATCTTTGTTCCACTTCTGAAAATTTTTTCTCTTTTGATACAGACTTTATGGGAAAGTTTGTATATTTAGAAAGCTTTCCATTTGAAGTAGGGTCACAATATAAATAAATAGAAATTTAAATGTGAGATAACTCGAATTTATTTCATATCTGTCCTACGGATTAGGAAATTTCCAAGCGACTCTCTGGACTTGATTTGTCTCTCTTTTCCTACATTTCTAAACATACAAGAAATGAAGTCTAGAGAACTTTGCAAAGAAAGGTGAAACCTATGAATTCAAGGTGTAATATCAGTGATTACTAATATTTTTACGTTCTCAGAACACATACTGTTTTCCTTCTCACTTTTGTGACAGCTGAAGAACAACTTCCCCTGTTACAGAGTTGCAGGCAATAAGTTCTCAGCATGAGGTTGCTAGCATCCCTGAAGAAAGACTACCACACAGCTACTCACTTTCTAACACCTCTGGCCTAGAAATAGCTTCATGGTTCAGCAAAACTCAAAGGCACATATTAAATTAAAGGCAACTGTTTCTCTACTCAGCTGCTTGTTTCTAAGTGGGGTTTATTACCATAGCAAATAATAGATACAGATATTTGTAACAGTGCTAATGAATTAGATGCTAAAGAATGTATAAAGCTCTGTGAAGCTAAAAGTGGAAATCAAGCACCAGAGTTTCAGGAACAGTGTCTGATCTGTATGAAAAGTCATCTTGCTCACAGTCCCTAAAGTCGTCTCCTTTTCTACTATGAAAACAAGCATCTGTAAGACCATCTGGTTACCCCTCTATTGTATTAGTTGGTTAACATTATACAGATTTGTGGAGCAAAGGGAAGGTCCATACACCCTCTTACTCCCTTGAGCATTCCTAAGTACTGTATTGAAACACAGACACCTCCTTTTTGTTACCAGTGCTGAAGAGAAGGTCATATGCTGTAAGCTGGTGTAATGTGTTATTTTCCTCCATTTCACAAGACAAGGCATGCTCTCTCCTAATTCCCAGTCTGGAGACAGGATGCAACAAAGGGCAAAGGCTCTGTTTTCCCAGTAACATGTGAGTAATGCCTACCCTAAAAGCTACTAAGTGGAGTCTAGGAGCTGGTCCTTATCTGACTAGCTCTTCTCTCACTTTTTCTTTTCACAGGGGCTTTCTGAGTGCATTGTTGTGTCTCTCAAAATGCTTTCTAACTGAAAATATATGTGATTGCTGCTGAGTAGGAATAATCTTACTGCAATATGGTTCTGCTACTGCATGACAGGTTGAGACATATTGTGTTGTAGCAATTCAGCAAAACATCTGCATCACAGCATCCATTTGCTTCAAGATGGAAAAGTAGATCACTTACATCTCTGCTAAGATATCATCCACATCATCTCTGTTGTATCCGTTATCCTTAAGCCTGGCTGATCCACATCACCAAATAACTCTCTAAACCACATCATATTTCGCTGTTTCCATTCACCTGAAAGCAACAACTTCCTGTACAAAGGTGAGCAACTTTGAAGAGGGTGTTTCTCAGGAGTCCTCACAGACAGCATATGGACTGATGAGTGGCACTTCAAATTAGCTTCAGACTCTTCATTATTAGAGCTACAAGGTGAGAGGAGAGAATGGGGAGGCCTTCTAGCACCACATGCTGTGATTGCTTTGGCTTTACCAACCCACATATGTCTGTACGTGTGGCTTTGAGACATTCATAAATGAGTTGGCTATTGGGACTCTACAATGATTTTTTTTCAGTGTCTTCTCATGGTCAGGAAATAAGCTGTTCTCCAAAGCCTTCATTTCAACAGTACAAAGGCAAGGAGAAGGGAGGAAGGGAACAATGAGTGCAATCCACAAAGGACATAATCAGCTCTGTCTGTTTCTTAGTTATTGTCTGATTTATGAAGTTAAAGTGTAGCACTCTCTTGGCTTCAGTTAACAGTGTTTTTGAAAATCTTTGTGAACTGACAAGAATCACAATAAACCTCCTGCCTTCAATTGTATTACATGACAGTGACTCACAGGTGCAATGCAGAGTTTTTGCCTGCTGTGATGTAATTCTGAATGGCACTTTTTGTTTAAAACATTATAGAAGAGTTGAAACAAATAAACCTCTAAGAAGCTATTTTATGGCCTTCTTCAGTTAAGCTTTTAATACAGAGCATCCAAACCTAGCACTGGATTTACAATTGAATTTCTGAACAGGTATGAAGAGCTAGGGTCTTCATGGAGCTCTGCAAATTTCAGTCTTGTCCAATAGTTGTGTTGCTTTACTGCAACCTGTGTTAAATGAGTTGGTGATTCTCAGCTGGAGATGTCAGGAGGAGCTTTGAAAATAACAGCCATATGTATAATTGGGTAAATCCTACTGTTAAAATGTACCAGTTGGATAGGCAGGTAACAGTTCTGGAAACTCACTGTGACTGCACTGAATTGCAATTTTAAATTTATTCCAAGAACTTTATATATATATATTAGAAAAAACATGCATACATTTGTAAAAGTTCTCATATAACATTTATATACACATTTTATTTAGTGTTCAGTATCTTGCGAATGTCCCTAAAGACAAAAGGAAGAAAAGAACTTGCTTCAGAAAGCAGATCCTTTTCAGAGCTATTTAGTTGGTCTCTTTTATATTTAATGAAAACAGTCAGACAAGTTTTCACTCAGCTCTAAAAAAATGTTCTCATTCCAATCAAATAGGTTAAAATCCCAGTACTGAATACAGCTTTTATATCTCTTCACTTTCATTTTCCCTGGCATGTATCTGTGAAGTTCCATAGGAGTCTGCTGTACTGAAGATACACTTCCTGTGGAGCTCTCCAGGAAACTTTCAGCTGAATTTCCATTTCATTAATTTCATTTTTAAAATATTAATTATTAAGAAAATATTTCATATTTCAACTGTTAAAGCTTTCCTGCTGATAGGGAACAATCCTCATTTAATTGAGGCAGTTTCTCTATATTCATAATTAACTGTCTATTTTATATTTCATCTCCTTAAGCTCTTCTGTTAGGAAGATTATTAAAAAAAGTAGAATATATGAAAGTGTCAGAAACTTAGTCTGCTTGCACTGATCAGTAAATGAGATCTATCTTTATAATCTGAGTCATCAAGAGAATCTTCTCAGAAGATTAAAGGAATGGCCCTGAAACATTCTGGTCATCGAAGTTGCGTAAAGTCAAAAAGCATACTTGCTGCTCTGTTCGTGAAATCCATACTTTAACAAAAGAAATGAAAGGCATCCTTGCCCTTCTCAAACTTCAAGCCAGCAGCTTAGAATTGAGCTGAGGAGAATAAAAATTTGCATTTAAGCCTTTAAAGAATGATTCATGTCTTCCTGTAAGAAATCCAGCTTGGGCTCGACAACTTTTGAAATAGTTAGAGAAGGCATGCTCAAGTACGACAAATTGTACCCACTACAACAAAAATAATATTTAAAGCTCATCAAAGGCCAGGTTAATATGCTGAGATAACTTTTTATGCAGTCATCTGAGATTTTTCAACTTTATGGCCATCTAAAGCTTTCTGACCCGTCAGCATGTCTCTGTTATACCTGATCATCCAGTGTGCTGCCCGTTGTCTTGCAGTGAATACCTGTGTGCAAAGTCAGTAATTCTCCAGTTCTGATTCCTTTGTGTCCATGACATTATGGAAAACGTCTCCATCATGACTCATCTAGCAATAGTTTCATTGCACCCCAGTGGCATATGCTTTTCCATTAAATTTCTTGCCTTATTTCTGCTAGATACTTGCATTCAACACTGTGAAGAAAAAATAAATTGTTGACAGAATGCAAGAAATGGTTTTAAAATATTATCCTTACAGAATGAAATGATATTTGACTGGTATAGAAAAAATATATGTCACCTGATATTTGATCATTTGAGGAACTCACCTCAAATGGGTTCATACATCATCTAGAGCTTTCCAAGCCTGATACTAAGAGCTGTGAATGTGTCACAAATAATTTGGGGGAAAATGAGAGGATTTGATGTGTCACATGTCTAACCTTTGAAAATGACTGAATATATGCAGAAAAGTGAAAGCATGTGTTAAGCAAAAATAGATCCAAGTAAAACTGTATCCATAATACTTGATTAAATAATGCTCTTTAAGAACCCAGACCCTGGTCTGATGTAAATCAGCACTATTACTATAATTTTGCATAGCACAAACATCGTGTATTTCTTTCTTCAAATGTGTTTTTTCCTATGAAATAATTCCACTCAACTAATAAGAAAAAAATTAAAGGTTACACCACAGGTTTTAACTAGAACCAATGAAGTTTGGTGAAAGAATATGTTTTAGTCATAGTAGAAAGCATTCCAAGAAAATAAATGGGCCTCTTTGTAACCATGAGCTCAATAAATAAATCCAATGTTTTCACTAGAAATGCATTAGCTACATGAGAGATCTGATTTTGTACCCCTACTCATAATAACCTTAATAGTTATTTATGCATGTATCGTGCTATTGAACTGGTTTTACACTATTTGAAATAACTTGCTACTAGTATATTGCTAGTATTTGATACCTCAGTCATTTTACACATTAAGTCACTTTTCTCCTTCTTTTCATTAATTCTAGAGAGGGATTTCTGCCGTCTTCAGGTCTCTAAGTAAGGTGATATTCATGACCTCCTAGAGATCTCTATCTTTTTCTGCACACTGTGACTGTGGAATTCCTCTCCCTGTCCCTGTCCCTGTCCCGCTCCCTCTCCCTCTCCCTCTCCCTCTCCCTCTCCCTCTCCATCACTCCTTTTCTCCCTGTAAAAGTTAATTTTTCTTCACATTTCAGGTTTCATTGAAAAAATACAAAAAATTGTTTGTGTTCATCATCAACAAAAAAATCAACAACAGCCTTACCTAAGTGAAAAATCCTGTAAGAATTACTTTTTCGGCAACTAGCAAAATCCAGTATTATCTAAACTTGGGATACAGCTAGATCAGGCTGAGGTTCACAAATTTATTTTTCACAGAACCTTCATCCGGATGGGGTTTTGCACAGACCAGTCTTCCTGAACTGTTTTTACTGTCATCAGGAATGGTTCAGTGGATTTCAGAGTACAGTGATCATCATCACCAATGTGATAGCACAAGTCTGGTCTAGGGGTCTTTTTCCCAACAGTGGCAAGCAGAGGAAATGATGTAGTGACCTTCACATTGCTTTTGTATCTTTCAACTCGTAGATTTTTCTTGGCCTTAACTAGATTCAATATTAATATTCAGCAGGCTGAGAGGAAGTTATAATATGCTGATTTATTTCTGTTGAAATGTTAAACTGAAGCTCTACTATTTATTTGCAAGTTTACTGTTCCCCAGAACTGTAACAGGGAAAGCACTGGCTGTAGATTTCTTACCTTATTAGAAATAATTCTAAAATTCAAGACAAGATATAAATATGACTACTAAAGAGTAATGACTACTGCATCTGCTTCTGTATGTTCACATTAATTGAAGTATGTCTTTATACATAACACAATATTGAAAGTAAAAATGTAGAAATTAAAGACTTTATAAAAACTAAATTGGGCTAGAATTCACTCATCACGTAGTAAGAGAAAAATACATATATTTTCTGACAGTGCTGCTGGCTTTATCTTAAATACACAATACACTGTTTACAGAGAAAATTTCTGTTGATAAAGCTAATAAAAGCAATCACAATTAGGAACATTTAGACCTGGACTTTGAGCTGACACTCCACTGACTATGTCTTTGTCCTCTTTATGTTTTTTAAACTCAGCAACAGAAGCTACAGCTGGACCGTCAGCCCACATATTCCAGTTAGGCTGTGAATGCTAATCAGGTTCCTAACATTTTTAAAAACTAAAGTAGCTGTAATTGAGGTAATACATTGATAATCTAGAGACAAAGCCATTAGCACAGCTGTCCCAAGGGTCAACAAATGAGAACTGCTGCATCCTGTGTGTTTTGAAACTAATCTGCCTAATTAGCTCATGGAGTCTCACTTCAAAGATGTATTTTTTTTGTGATAAAAGACATGTAATTACTAAGTGTGAGGTTGGGTCAGCCTTGGCAAGGAACAGAAAGAAAACCAAAACTGCTTGGCACCATATCTGTTCTCTTTGTCACTAAAGAAATGACTGAAATCTGTGTATCTGTGTGGCTATTTCAATCTTTCACAATTTGTAAATATTCTTCCTCCTCTGCCAGTCATGTTGCTATGCTTGCTTATCTCTTTTTTCTTTATTTTTACTCTGCATCTTCCCAACTCTACAAGCATGTGTTGTTCTTTACGATATCTCTGAGATGAAAGGAAAATAATTGTAATCATTGTTTCCTGTTTATCAGTAACAATAAGATTCTGATGAACTAATTGTAAGTCAGTAATATAAAAGATATAAAATAATACAGTAATCTACTCATATGTATGTCTTCAAATCAGAAACAGTCTTAAGATTTTGTAATTTTCTAGTTGCAAGTTTTTTTTCTAGTAACTAAATCTCTTCTCAGTTTATTCTTATGCATCTTCTACTACAGAGTTCTTTCCAGATCTTCTATCCCACTGAAATTATTTTCTCATCAGTCAGTGATGTTTTATAGGGTGTGGAGATATCTGAGTTATTTTTTGTTTGTGTGTTTGCTTGTTCGTATTTTCCTTGAGCTAGGAAAATTAAATGGATAAAGGGTAATTGTATCAGAAGTGGAAACAAAGTATCCTATCACAAAGCAGCACTGCGTATTTATCTCCCTCAGAGATACAGGCTATGCCCTGTGGAAGCACCATTCTTGGGCAGTAGAGCATGGATATAGGATGAGCTAATGCTGACAGCAAGAACACTGAAGTGCTGGCTGATTTGTTGAATTTACATTAAATAACAGGTGCTTAAATTTGTTCATTATCTTATTGGAGAAGAATAACATACCTAAGCCAGATAAAAACATCTCTTTGAATCATTATAAGAGCCAAATCACAGAATTAACTTACTTAATCCATTTTTACATATTCAAAGGGAATAAAAAGCTTTTATTTTCACTTCCTAGTTATTTCTCATTTTTCACTCACTGCAGATTGGGCAAAGATTGAGGGGGTTTGAGAAGACAGAGCAAGGATAACTCCTGTCCATGTAGTGCACTTGAATCCCTACATTAATAGTTGAAAATCTTTTTCTCATCACTGGCCTTTGAGTTACTCCTCATAATTTATCAAATTCAAACCCCAAAATAAGTCATAAATTAATCCTTTCATCTCTCAGGGGAATATGTTCTTGCAAAATGTAATTTACTACCCTTTTGTAATAATCAGAGAGAAGTAAATCTGGCATTATTACAGAATAACGTGAATGTACTGTACTGCTTATTTAGAAAGATATATCTTCCTGAATAACCCCTTTGGAGCTGACCTTTGTTTTTGATCACTGTGAATAATGAAACACTATCTTGGATGTTGCTCTCAACAAAATCCTAAAGAACATCCTCTAGACAAAAATACTTTCAGTAGAAAATCCCTTTATTAACTAATTCATGAATAAAAGATCAACTAACTCAGTTGTGATGAGGTTACTTCTTTAATTTTAGTGAACTATACTTACACAAAAATGACTGTTGCTTTATGCTTCATCTTCTCTCACCTATTTGCTTAAAGTCTATAATTTTATTTAAACATATTTTTATTTTACTTCTTTTGCAGAGTTTTCCAGTTTTTTTTTTTTTAATGTAATTCTTTCTATTGACTCTAATCAGCCTCTGAAACATTTGATATAATGGAATCTGAAAGCTTTTGCCTTTAATTGTTAGCAAGAACAGAATACATTTACAGGTTAAATCATACTATAAAGGTAAATATATAAGCCAGAAGTGAAAAGTTTATTAGCAAAATTTCTGTAAAGTAAAAAAAAATAATTAAAAAAAAGCATCTACTGAAAAAAAACCCTAAGTTCTATCTAGAAAAGATATAGAGAATATCTGTTCTTATGTGACACTTCAAGGAATGGCTAAATATAACTAAAGGAAAAAATAATATTTCTAGGAGCATTCTTTTATGTCTCAGAGGGGTTCCACATGGACTGTCAAATATAAGATCTTTATTTACTTTGGGAAATGGAATCTCACCAGTTGCATTTGATGGGATTGAGAAAATCACTTTCAAGACAGGACAAGAATATTACATTTACAAACTGTGTTTCTTCTTTTAACCAATCTAAGAAAACCACATGTAAAGGGTAAGGCACAGATACTTCTGTACTTGTTAGCTGGCTTAATTTGTGGAATGAAAATGAGATCTCAAATCTGTTAAAAAAGAGAGCCCTATATGAGACCTTTACAGATTTGCATATACTTGGAATTTTCTGTTTGGAAGAGTTGAAGAAAAATGGATGTTTCGTGTTACCATTCTTCAGGTGCTTCCACAGACCCTGCCTGTGTTAACCACAGTGGGATCTCAGGGGCTGCTGGAAGGCTCATCCCCATAGCCAAGAAGGAACACAGAGGTGTGATGGCAGGGGGGGACTCCAATGCCCCAGTCCCCACTCAGAGACAGGAGCCCCTGACCTGGCCCCAGGGCTGTCCCAGGGCATCCCCAGGGCTGTCTCAGGGCAGCCCCAGACCCACAGGCTAGGGGACACCCAGCACCAGGAGTCAACAAAGAGGCTCTCTGGGCACCCCACAGTGGCTGGGTTATGTGCACTTCTTGCATATAGAGTAAAAAAGATATTCTTAAGAATAAGTGGATTTGTCACATATATTCCCTGTTGGTAAGCACCTCAAGGAAAAACAAAAATATTTTGAGCAAGCAAAAACTCTTAAAGAAAATAAATATATGTTCTCCTGCCAGTTAGAGTCACCTTCCTTGAAAAACTGATTGGAAGTGTATAACATGCAAATCAACAATTTAGTATTACAGTTAACAACCACTGAGCCTCTAGCAAGTTTCTCCTCAGTCACCACTCATTTCCCTCTTCTTCCTGAAAAAGTTATGTTTTCACACATACAGCCACCACTACCTTCTTCCCTGGAAAAAAAGTCATATTGTGCTTTTAAAGCATCCCCATGCTCCTGACTGAAATCATGAGAGCACCTAAAATCTTCTGCTGAAACAACAGATTTTTTTTTTTTGCACATAATCTTTCTAAAAATTTTTTGTGAACATATCCAAACTTTACTCAAGTACCTTAAGACAGAGATTACACAAAAAAAACCCCAAAAAAGTGTCTCAAATATTAGCAAATAAGAGAGACTTAATTTCCTCTCTTTCACTGACATGAGGAAATCACTCTGACTAAACCAGGTATGTAAAGCTCACAGCTGATATAAAGAAATGAAGGAAATTACTGTATTTTCTTTTTACAAAAGGTTATTACTCTGACTTTCCTTCATCTCATTATAGCATCAGGCAGATAATGCAATAGGAATTTATATGCAAAATGATCCAATCACTTTCCTAATCCAGCTACTACATCTCCCCGTGTAAATCCAAGGTACGTTAAATGACTGAAGTTTCTCTGTGTTTCAGCCAGTGAAAAGGGTGATCTGTTACAATAGACTGGGTGAGTTTTAATTATTTTGAATGTATTAACATATTTTACATTGCTGATTTTCTTATGTTTCTCTGTGAAAATGAATTCTATTATGGATAATTTCAGATGAGAAACATACAGAAGCACAGGAACAGCTGCCTTATTCAGATCACGTGTCCGTATTTCCCAATATTTTTTCTGACCTTTGTCAAATTAATATTTTCAGCTAGCTTTTCCAGTATATTAATCAGATTTATTGAACTATAATTTCTGAGAAGTCCCTTGAATACTTTTATAATTAGTATCACTTTTTATTGACTGCCGTTCTTTCATACTGAAGTCAACTTAATGAACTGAGTACATACACCACTAACTACAAAATGGCTGTCAATAGTTTGACAATCCTTTTAACTTTTTGTGGGAAATAAATCTGGGTGTACTGATTAATGCTACCGATTTGTTTTAAAAATGACTCCTACTACAATTTGAAACAGATCATCCACTCACCAGATAAAAATATTTTCCATGAAGGAAAGTTTCTGGATGTCTTAATAAAAAACTCTGATGCAAAATATATTCTATACCTTTCTGTTTTACCCTTATTTTCCATGAATGGTCTTTGTTTTTCTGAGCACCGTCTCTGGAACATTTATTGGCTCTTCAGTCTCTGTTGTGAGACTCTTCTAATGTCCATATTTCACTTGCTTTTGAGGCTGTTCCTAAATTGTTCATAAACAGCCTTTTAGATTGCTGTATTATGGGTTTTTTTTTTTTTTTTTTTTGCATTTAACTTTTTGTAATCTGTGTCCTTCTGTAGTTCTAGAGATAAATTCCAATCTTTGTAGGCATCATTTTACATTTAGGATCTTTGTTTACACTTCTTTTTACGCATGCTGCCTATTGGTCTTGTTAAAGATTATTTAGATTGGTTTTGGAAGGTTTGATGTCATTAAACATCCTCAGTGTTGCCTGTAAACACCTTACTCATTTTGGTGCTCCTCGAAAACTCTTCCTCATTTTCCCATACTTCATTTCCTAGAAGGTAATGAATAATGTAGTGGATATTTCTGTTTGCTTTTCAGTTTTATGCAGCTAACTGAATTTGGTAAATTGTGCTCACTAAATAGTTATAAAACAATTTTCAAACAGTTTCAGTAGTTTCAGTGTATAGAACTTCTCCTCAGGCTTTATGATTAATTGCTTCAAGGAAGACTATGATTTTGTTGCTGAACTAAATTTTATGTTATTTATCCATATGGATAACTAGATCTTCCAATTATTGTTAAGGATTTTGTACTTTCAGCTTGCCAGATGCACAGTCATTTGGCTAATGCTTAATATTACATTTCCTACTTATCTTTGGAAATCCACTCTATTAATAATGTTCTGTGTTCATTGTATTTGACTAAGCTCTCTCTAAGCAGCAGCAATGCTGCTTCACTACTGGGTCTGTTCTGTTCTATGTGTGCATTTTGTGCAGCGGCAGTATGGTATTTTGGCATTTGTGCTACCGCCATTCAAATCACTCATGGTCAATATACCCAGAAAAACCCCTTGGTCCTCAGGCCAAATACCCCACTTGCTGGCTGGCCCGGCTTGTTGCTGGCCAGGGTCACACACTGACAGCACACGCTCGTTGTGCTCCATGCTGGCATCATGGGCACACAGAGCTCCCATCTACAGGTCACCCCTGGCACTCAGCCCTCCCATACACACAGGGCACACAGTCCAGAGAGCCTCGCACCCAAGGAAAATCACCTGGAGTTTAGTGAGAAGCCAGGACAGACTGTGCTGGCCAGGCACACACGGCCAGACAGACGTCCATCCCAGCACCTGTTTGCACAGGACTGTCTCCTTTTCTCCCCTTCTCCCTCTGTTTTCCCACACTTGCCCCTCCTCAAACCACTGTGTTCCTTCCTGTTCCCCACCTTCACTACCTCTCCCAGACATCCTATAGTAAGTCCTGTGCAGTCCTGAAATGCTCTTCCCTGTACCTTCCTGGGAGCCCTGCAGCCGGGGCAGTGCCCCTGCTCTGTGGGGTGACCCAGAGAGCCTCCTTGTGACTCCTGGTGCTGGGTGTCCCCTAGCCCATGGGTCTGGGGCTGCCCTAGGACAGCCCTGGGGCCAGGGCAGGGGCTCCTGCCTCTGACTGGGGCACTGGAGCCCCCCCCGACCTCCACCATCATGCCTCTGGGCTCCTTCTTGGTTGTAGGGATGAGACTTTCATGGCCTCGTGGATCCTGTGAGACCTCCAGAGAAACCAGGCAGGCTGGAATAGAGATTTTCCCAGTTGTGTTTCTCCCTAGTGTGTGGGGTGCGGCTTTTGTCATGTTACCTAATGAGACACTTCTTGATGAGGAGGGGCAGCATTAGATGCACTCACTTCTCAGTACAGAATTGTGTGTGACAGTATTATCACAAGTATGTGACATGAAAAATCCCATAGAGATCAAAAATACTTTCCCATTATCACATAGAGCTATGAAAATCAAACTTTCTTGAATCAATTTGCCAGTGGTTAAATAATGCACCAGTGCTCTAACACTACTGATATACCTACTTTTAATATAAAACTCTGTATTTTTTACCTATAAATATATTCTCAAAATCTAAACACGTACAATGCTAGGGACTAATGACACTGTCAGTTAATACATCTCTATTGGGTCTGGCTGAGATGGAGTCAGTATCCCCACAGCAGCCTCCCAGTGCTGAGTGTCACACTGGCAGCCAGCAGGGGGTTTGTGATGCATCTTGGGAGGGGGCGGAGCCAGGACAGCTGACCCGGATTGGCTGTTCCATACCATGTGACCTCAGCTCAGCCATAAAAGCCCAGGGCAGGGAGGAGGAGGGGGGCATTTGTTGCTGTGTTTGTCTCCAGGAGCAGCTGCTACACATCCTGAAGCTCTGCTTTCCTGGGAGGTGGCCGGACATCGCTTACTGAGGGGAAGCAGAGAATAACATCTTTGTTTACCTTTTGTTTCTGTGCATGGCCTTGGCCTTTGCTTTAATTAAACTGCTTTTATCTTGACCCACGAGTTTTTCATCTTCTTCTCCCCCTT
>WKFP01015208.1:1085408-1132098 GCA_011057875.1 Pterocles orientalis | reverse complement strand
AAAAAAAAAAATCATTAATCTTCAAAAAGATCTTTCTCCAAAGCTTCAAATGTGTCCTATTATTCATTGAAAAGGCTTCTCCTGCACTCAGGGCAGTTAACCATTCTTTCACAGCAAGAGTATTCCCCAATGCAAAGACTATTTTGTAGCGCAGAAAAGCCCACAGTAGTTTTTGAACCAGCTAACCTGAATATGTTGGTAACTACGGAGTCCCAGTGACTTGAGAAGGACAGTGAATCGGTTAAGTCCCAACACTGTACAGAGACAACAGCACAGCATCAGCACCACAGTGTCATGGCAACGGCAGAGTAAGAACCATTCCTCTCTGAGCACCACCCTTTTGGAACACGAAGACACTGGCAGAGATCCTTGAAGCACCTTTTGATCTTAGGCAGCTCTAAGCCCAGGTTGTTGCCAACCTGCCACTGGCAGGTGTTCTCTCGGCTCTGCACGATCATGCTCCCAGTGCTGTGCCCAAGCTCCCTCCTTGGAGACATTCAGTGCTAAAATGTCCACATAATTAGCGATCTAGCCAAAAAGATTCTCCAAGACTATTAGCTAAACTGAACCTGATAAAGCCTAACCTGCCTCACAGTCTCCAGTCCCCTGGCAAGTTCTTCAGGGTTCAAGAACACTCCTGAGCTCTCTTCACCCCTAGATACAAGTGCAATATTATGCTGAGTCTTTTTTTTTTTTTTACTCTGTCTCAAGTTCCTCCGCTCCTTCTGGGCCCCTTTATTAAAGGGGATATGCTGTGGTGAGGCCACATCCCTCTCCCCAGTCCTCAGGATGGCACCAAGCTTTCTGACCCAATTCTTCAACCTTCTCTAGATGGCTCTTGTCCCACCACCAAAAAACTTGTTTCTCTTTTCTCATTACAAAGAACTTTCTAATCCTGCATCACCCTCCTTGAAGGGAAGCTGAAGGAGATATTTCCTGCTTTCAGGCAGAACTGCTCAAAGATACCGCCACTAAAGGAAAGAAAAATAAAAATTCCCAGTCATGTAGCTTAATAACCAGCAGTAAATAGAAACTTCATGGCAAACCAGTACACACACTGCTCTTCAACTGATTCTCAAAATTATTCTCCAGCTTCGTAAGACTGTCTCCTAATATAAGACAATACAGCAGCCTAAAATACATTACATCTTGCCTTCAAATTTCTTAATGCATTGTACAATACAGTAGAATGATACAGCATCCAATGGCTTTTACATATAAAGCAAACAAAACTTGGAAGTGCCTACAAAGTAAGAGAACAAAAAGAAAGGAAATAATATTTTAAACATGAGAGACAACAGCTTAACAAAAAATACCTTTATATCATACTGCATCTGGGTGTAACCAATAAGTTGTATCTTAGACATGAATATAGAAACACACACAAATAAAAATATCTTTGAAATAATAGTGAAGCAGGCAGAACCTTCTGTCTTTACATCGCTTCTGATGAGATCATGATATTAATACAATTTTCCTTCCCTTTACCCATCAACCAGTTTATAATACCAACCTTTTCCCATCAGAGTGTGTGTGTCAGAGGGTGGGGGTAACATTTCAAATGAGAAAAAGGAGAACCTTTACTCCACAGACTCAAGTAGCCACAAAATATGATCAGACCACCTACTGTACAACTTTAAATAGTGCTTTTGGAACCAGTTAAATCACCATACTTCCTGTATCTCCGTCTTCGTTGGAGATATACACACACACATATACCCCATATGTATATTTTAAACAGCAATAAACTTATCTGGTTAGGATGTATTTTATTTACAACACAAAGATTGAGAAATCCAATCTCTGCAGTTCCCAGAGTGTTGAAATAAAATGCCCCACAGAATACAGCAGTAATCAGCACAGCAATTAGAGAAGAAAGATTTAAAACACAGAGGAGTCCTCCTCTACTAGGAAGAACAAAAACACCAAACCAAAAAAATTCCCGTTCCTCTGAAATACTGATTATATCAGTAAGTGCAAAATTCAATCTTACAAAGAAAAGACTTTGACTAATGCATTTCTGAACAGAACAAATAGGTCCTTCCACGGCTGATGAGCGGACAGTGGTTGCAGCAGGCGCAAAGGCATTTCCTGCCGCATGACTTGCTGTTACACACCTCCCTCCTTTTATGCACAAATTAAAACCAGTGTGGCCTCATGGTGTCAAACAAGGGAAAGAAGCGCACGTGAGAGAAGGCGTGTTAACTAATTTTCTCCAGAGCAGCATTACACACTCAAGGGTGAGCAGGCTTCCCATTTGGGTCTGTGGGGAAACAAGCCGGCAGCAGACAATGGCAGTGACTATGTCTTTCTCCTCCCCTATCCACTGGGGAATGGTGGTGCCAAGGGGAAAGGAAGGATGCCAACCATCAATCTGACAGCCCTACGGTCCTTGTAATCTGCTTCCATATATAAACTGGAACAACAACATTTAAAACCAATCAACTTCTAGAGCATCTTCAGGACTGCCTAAGCACAGGTCTGCTGTCCATGATGCCTCAGGACTCTGTTTTGGAGTAGACAGCAGGGAGCAGGTAAAGCAATTACGCACTTCATTAATAGAAGAACATTTTACAAAGGAACATTAGTCTCCTGCTGTAGTTCTGGGACCAGACACCTCCAAGTAAATGTCAAAAGAATTGCTTGCTTCCTGCTCAATGGTCTTCTAGCACACATGATGGTTACTCCAATCTCGGTTAATCATGTTTTATCACTTGAGCATAGATAAATACAGCTCCCACATATGTGACTCCTTCCCTTCTTGTTAAAGTTATTTCGGATGGCACTTCTTGCCTTTTATGAAGAAAAGAGGCTTTTCCAGGAGGTTGGATGCTGAAGGGAAATTGCTTCCCTTTTGTTTTTGCAAGTGGTATTTCAGCTTAAGAAGGCATAGTTTTTCAATTACAGCAAAAAAAAAAAAGTACTAAATTTGTTTAATCCTCTTATTTCCACATGCATGAAACTTTCGACAGTCTTCTGGATTTACTGTACTTTTTAGACCATAACTACCCATTGAATATAAATTGAATTTCTGCCATAAAGACATCAATGGGAGGCCAGAGGATTAAGCAACAAGCATCTCATCTTTCCCATTTATATATACATGCAAAACTGTTACTGCATTCAGCTTTTTTACCTATACAACAAAAGTTCTACTTCCCCCACCTCTGATTTATCTCTTGCTTATCAGCATAAACTGAACTACACAGAAGAAAAAAAAAAACCTCTAAATCTCAAATTAAAACTATCAAACATTCCAGTTCATAGTTGGCATCATTACGTATCATATTTTTTTTACATTTCCTTCATCAGATAGCAGATCTTTGGTATAACATGCTGGGAAGCGCAGCAACTAATATCCTCTTATGAACTGGCATATTTTGAACATGACCCAAACATTTAGTAGACATTTTCTCTAGAGATGAAACTTAGTGTCCAATTAACATTTTGAATAGCCTCAGTAACTACTGCAAAGAACACCGCAATGGTAACAGTTATCCAATAGACTTCTGTGCTTCAAGCATCTCTATCTGCCTATGACTCCAGTGGCCTTCAACTGTTCCTTAAATATCATGACAAAAAAAATAAACAAGAACACTGTTACAGTTAATTCTCAATAGTACACGGACTCTCAAAACCACATTTGATTAAGATAAGACTGTTGATTTTTACTCTATATTAACACAGAAATCCATTGTTTGGATGTGGGAACAATACTCCCCAAATTGTCTAATCATCTCAGACTTTGTCCTTTAAAAACTGTCTTCAAAACACGAAGAGAGTTACCTCCTATAACAAAGGCAATATCACTTTATTAACAACACAAGAAATCATGGAGATGAAGATCACACTTCAGCTTATTGGCTTTACAATATTCCCTGCATCACTGCCTCTGGTTAGGCACTGATAACATTTACATACATGCCACAAGCTGAACACTCCTCAACTCAGTCCATGTTAGAGTCTCAGCATTTTTTGGAGATCCACTCAGCTTATCTATCTGAAGAGTTGCTCTTTGAAAAATAAGGAGACAACCTTTGCTTTCAACATATTTTATGACGCCTGTTTAATCAAAGAAAGGATTATTTCTGTCACCATCTGAGGAAAGAGACTATCCATCTTGTGAAGTGAAGGGGTGGGCATGCTTCCAAGCACTGTCACTTCAGTCAGAAGTTAATGGAAACAAGCAACAGCTCAGAGATACATACAGAGCTTGAGTTATCTCTGCGTTGTGCTTATTCCTCACCTTTCAGACAGTCTGATACTCACAGCTCTTCATATCTTTAAAAGCAAGTTAAAAACTGCACAGCAGCCTGAAATGGTGTAATGGGACAAAAAGCCTTTCTTTCCAGCCTTGGAAGATTAGAAGAATAATGAAGTTTCCAAGCCTTTTGGAGCTAAATTAAAACAGCAATAAAAACCCACAAACTGGCAAGGGCAATTATATAAATGAACAAATACACAAAAAAAATCTTATACATATAAAAACTTAGAGAATGTTTATCTTCTCCTGTAATAGCTTATTGTATAGTAGCCCAGCTATGGGGGCCTATGTATTGGGTCTGGCTGAGCTGGAGTCAGTATCCCCACAGCAGCCTCCCAGTGCTGAGTGTCACACTGGCAGCCAGCAGGGGGTTTGTGACACAGCTTGGGAGGGGGCGGAGCCAGGACAGCTGACCCGGATTGGCTGTTCCATACCATGTGACCTCAGCTCAGCCATAAAAGCCCAGGGCAGGGAGGAGGAGGGGGGCATTTGTTACTGGGTTTGTCTCCAGGAGCAGCTGCTACACATCCTGAAGCTCTGCTTTCCTGGGAAGTGGCCGGACATCGCTTACTGAGGGGAAGCAGAGAATAACATCTTTGTTTACCTTTTGTTTCTGTGCATGGCCTTGGCCTTTGCTTTAATTAAACTGCTTTTATCTTGACCCACGAGTTTTTCATCTTCTTCTCCCCCTTTATTTTGCTGCAGGGGAGTGATAGAGGGGCCTGGTGCGCACCTGGCATCCAACCAAGGTTAACCCACCACAACATCTTATTTAATCTCCAAAAGCTTTTGTTCACCTGCTGTCTTGGTTTACAAATGAAAATGAGAGCAATTAGCTTTTCCAACTTAATCATTTCTCACATCTACATCAAAAGATGCTGAGAAAACATTTGTGACTGTTAGCCTTTTACTGTGTGTCCCAAAGATGAATCGCACCCCAGCTCCTATGGCAGAGTCCTGCAGATACCTTCAGCAGTGCTTGTTCTGTGTGGTGACGTGCATTGCCAAACTTGCTGAAATTCGGGTTTTTTTCCAAGAGTACTAAATCCACCAACTTCATAGGTTTTAACAGTAAAATGGCATGGTTTTGATTTTGTTTTTCTTCAGCCTTAATTCATTAAAACCTAATACTTTCTTGATTAAATGTTTTTAAATGTGGCTTAATGCCTTGCTGTGGAATTTTAAGAGATACAGATTACGCCAAAGATAAAAGTTTCTGAGACTTGTGGCACTGAAGTCAAATAGGCAAAGTTATTTTATTGAGAAATGGTAGCTTGATGTCTGTAAAATTTATAGGAATGGAATAGTCTTCAAAACCTCCGAGGAGTTGGAGAAGGAAATTGCATTTGATATAATGGGAAAAATTTGCGACTTTTTTAAATGCAAGGCAATGTATTCTACATGCTTTCTATCAAGAAACTTTTTCAATCTTCTCCTGCCTTTGGGATGGCACTTCTGATGACTTTTAAAATGAGAGAAGAAGTCTTACTCTATATTGAGGACACTGGAGATACCTGTGTGCTTGTGAAGGAAATCTGCTGTCTGTGATGAAGTTTTACTGGGAAGTTCACTAGAAAGTTTCCTTACATATAAATTACAGAAAACAATTTGATTTTGATCAAATCATTTTTATATGTGATTGTGTCACCAATAGGTAAGTATGAAAAAAGAATGAAGATTAAGTATTTGTAACAGATTTTTCTCTCCCATGGACTTTGTGGGTTTATTTATTTATTTAATATACTCTTTTTTAGAGTGGATTGAGATGAGTACATTTTGCTGTGGAGTTCTCTTGCATGTAGATTAACTGTTTTGTGGGCCCATAGAGGTATAACCTTTGACTGCCATATTTATGACTTCTAAAATTGCTCCTGAAAATGAGTTGTGAGTATAAAATTCAGATTTACCTTTGGGTGCTGATAATATTTTTCTTAAAAAAAGTTGTGCACATTTGCATAATAAATGTATTTTTCTCTGTATTTATAATGCTTATTTATTATGAAGTAATAAACCCATATGTGATTCTGCTAACCTTTGTAAGAAGCTCCCTGAATCTGAACGTAAAAATGCAGATAATGTTCCATTTAGACTAGCCAATGATACACCTGAGCATCCAGTTATGTCCATTTTTTCTAAGCACCTCCAGATGAAAAGGATATAAGAGAAAAAAAAAAGATAAAAGAAAATGGAGCCATAAAGTTTCCTTGTTCATTTCCATAAGTTGTAATAATAATGGTATATATCCACGAACTGAGGCAGAGTAAGGCTAAAACTCATCACTGTTGTAGTTTTGGTCCTGGCAGCCAAACACCCAACAAGAGCTAGCTCACCCTCCTTCCTCCTCCTTCCCAGGGATGGGGGAGACAATTAAAGGGGTAAACGGAAAAGAGATTCATGGGTTGAGAGAAGAACAATTTAGTAACCAAACTACAATAATATTTAAAATGATAACAATGATAATAATACAAGCATACAAATGAGTGATACACAATGAACTGCTTACCACCTGATGACCAAGACTCATTCCATCCCCAGCTAATGATCCCAGGGCAGAAAGTGTCCCAAAACTGAACTCCTGGAATGGAGATAAGAGCCTAAGCATCCAAGACTGAGAGCTGACTGAGGGAGGGAGACAACCCTGGCAGAGAAACCACCCAGAATGAGAGAGGATGACCCAGAGCGAGAGTACTTCAGGGCAGATTCCCATCTATATAGTGGCCATAACAGTGCATGATATGGAATATACCACTGGCCAATTTGTGTCTCAGTCCTAAACCTAAGGTCGAATCCTAGGCTAGTAACTGGGGTCATGCTCCCTCCCACCTTCTCCTGCACCTGCAGACACTGGCACAGCAGAGAAGCTGAAAAGTCCTTGACTGTTTCAGCAGCAACTCTAAATATTAGTACGTTATCAGCCTTCTTCTCAGCAGAAATGCAAAACAGAGCCTCTGAATAAGTGCTAAGAAGAAAATTAACTCTGTCTCAGCTGAAACCAGGACAATCAATAATCACACATTCAAATGCTAATGAATCTCTCTGGAGACTTTGCATCCAGACAGCATCTAGTACACCAAAGAATGGTTTCCAAAGGTAAGAATGACATGTCCTGTTCATATAATATACTGTACTGAAGCTGGTTTCTCTTTTTAAATCTTATCAAGGGAAAGAGCTAGCACAACTACCAAGAGACCTGCCCTGAAAATTGTGTTACAAGGATAAAACAGGAACCCTGTTGTATTTATCAACTTGTTGTTGTTGTTTTTGTTTTGTTTGTGGACTCTCTCATGGTTTTAAGTCCTTGGAAATAATTAAGACAGCATTATGTATTAACATTTTACTGTACATTTTTTCTTCCCTCCTTAAAAGCTGAAATTTAATGGCTATTAATTGGTGTTCCATTTCATAGAAGAACTTAGGTTAAAGACCTAGAAAAAAATTAAGGAAATCATCATGTAGCACAAAAGGGGGGAAGGAACTCACTTTCTGAGCTGATCTTAGAGATATAAACTTCTGAAAACAATCACCTTCTTAAATTTTGAATGCCTACAGATCCAAACCTGACTAATATTTAGAGACACAGTTATGAAAAGTGTTTCCATCTTTAACACTTAAATACAAAATAAATCATACTAGATAAAAGTAGTACCACAATAAACTGGTGAATGAGGGAGTTCACCCTACCACAGCCAGGTACTAAAAGGGCTATAAATAAAAAGTAATTTTGTTTTATGATCTTTTCTATTAATTCACCATTTAATTATTTTTCTCTGATAAAATCAAGTCTATCCTAAATTAATAGGTATGTTTTTTCTTAATTAAAAAAAAGATAAAAATCTATGAAAAGGATATTGGAATAATACTTTATTTTCTCTCATTAAATAATTCAGGGTCAGAGCTAGGAACCAGGCCCTGGAACAATTGCTCATGGAACACTCTGAGAGTTTTAGAGAGAGAGGGACGCCCTGTATTGTGTGGGGGTGAAAACAAAAGATTCAGAACTTCAGTTGTTGCCATCTGAGCAACTAATAAGAGTTGCTTTTGGTGAACTACTAGGAAATGAACTACTAGTGTAGGAAAATATTCAGATTCATGCCGCTCTCCATGACACAGGCAGCATGGGAAGGGTCTTTGCTGACTGCTTGCCAAATTCTGTGTGGGCTTGACCTTTGAGGGGCAGAGTTTAGACTTTCCCCAACTCTTCTTGATATTTGCTGTGTGTTTGGTTGATGCTTCTGATTTTTCTGTTTTGATTCCTTTGAGCATTGCAGACAGGGGACCAGTTCCATGTGGGCCACAGGGTAACAGACAAACAGGTTTTAAAAATTCTTGGAAATATTATGTTTAATTTTCAGTTGGGTCATTGCACTATCAATCAAATTCCAGATGTGAGCAACTTAATATACCTGCACAGACTTCTGGAATGTTCCATTTCTTTCCACTCTTGGGTTAATTAATTACCTCAGTTACTGAAAGAACACCATCTGCAGTGTTTTGGTCCCTACCTTCATCGCATTGCCAACTGTTCAGTTCTAATGTTAAGGCAGGAACACCACCTGAGTCACAGCTACAGCATCAGCATGAACTCCTTGTGCGTCTGCGGTTTGCCTTAGACTTGCCCCCATCCAGGTCCTGAGCGTGGATGGAGATCACGGTTCCGACTACAGTCGACAGTTACTTGGCTACTAGATACTATTTTAGAATGAGTGATATGACAGTAAAATCTGATATATATCTTTCTTTGCCTTTATAAAGGGGATCAGCAATGGTAAATTCTACACAGTAAGAAAATTTGACTGGTGCTTTTCATCAAAAAACTGCATCCAGAGCAAGAAACAGATTAAATAATAAAGCAAATTTCATCTTTATTTTTTTGGGGGGAGGGGGTTCATTTTGGTTTGGTGTTTTTTGTGTATGTGTGCTAATGTTGCTACAGATCCAGCAAGGGTTCTGAGTACAAATGTTTCATACTGATTTTATTTCATTGATAATGGCAGGCTTTTGAAGCTTTCTTTACCTAAAAGTGGCATCTTTCAAACAGAGAATTGAGACACCAGACAGAAGCACTCATTAATGTTTACTATTCATTTTTCATAGCAAGAAAAAAGCACAGAGGAGTTTTAACACTATCATCTGTACAAGAAGATACATTATTGTAAAATCAGCTTGCTGTTATTGCTGGTATTATCATGAACAATGTATCCATTATCGCTTTGTAGAGGGCCTCTTATCCTGTTATCTTGCTTTGAGTCTTGCAAAGAAGTGTACTTATTGTGGAGGGCTTGCTTGTTCATCTTGTAGTATACTCCCACTTTTTCAGTCTTTCTTTCATCTGAAGAAAATAACAGCAATGCTTTTTTTTTGGTTGAGGGTCAACGGGTTGAGTTATTTATTTTTTTAATCTCTTTATCTGTCTATATTTGTTTCTCTAGTGTTTTGTTACTGCAATGGATTCAAAGATGAAAAATTAAATCTGATACGTGTAAAAAGATGGAGTTTTAATGGATTCTTATCTCATGCTCACCTTGCTGCAGAATTTAGATAATTCTTTGTGTCATGGAAAGGATCAGAATTTTGGTTTAGCTGTCAGCACTGTTCTACCTGTTATACCCTCTTGCCTTACTCTCCAAATGTATTTATTCTCTAAGAGAAGCTATTGTCTCTGTTTCACAGCTGACCAGCTAATGAACACCATACTTTGGGACAAAACGAAGCAAGAGAGTAAGTAGTAGAGTAAATGATTTTATGCAGACATCCTAATGATTAAGTCCTCTATCAGAGAATCATAGAATAATAGAATCACAGAATCTTAGAATAGTAGAACTGTTTGGGTTGGAAGGGACCTCTAAAGATTATCTAGTCCAACCTTCCTGCCATGGGCAGGAACATCTTTCACTGGATCAGGTTGCTCAAAGCCTCATCCAACCTGACCTTGAACTGTTCCTAATTTGCCTATTTGCATTGCACTCACTTATGATGAAGTCCTTCTTATCAGTGTATACCCTTTCTTCTACTCATACACAAAAATCTCCTGCTCAAACTGTTACCCACTCCCGTTTACCTTATTATTCGTGGGAAGAGAGCAAATGTTGTTGGGAAAGAATGTACAGCTGAAGCAAACCAGAGTTCAAACTTTCATAGGTCTTTCTGTCAATGAGCAGCTTCTACAGAGCATGCTTGGCTTATTCTGTTTAGTTAATTACATGAGTTACCAGAGGTGGAGCTCAGATGCTGTACCAGCAAACCTGTTACTTTTGGATATTATACTAATCGCTGAGGTATGCCAGGTGTAAGGGTTCACTGTATCAGGTTGCTAGAAAGTAAGCTGGAATTGTGTTTGTTTTACTTGTAAAACTACAGCCTGGTAAGAGGCTCAAGCAGCACAGTAATGAAAGGCAGTTGCCTAATTGGCTTAGCAACAGAATGTAATTTATTTAAAATTTTATTAAAAAATAATTAAATGTCCTAAGTCTTGAACCATAAGCATTAAACACTTTCCAATTAGCGATTCCTTTAAAGGAAGTGCTTTTCTAGGACTTTGTATATGTCTAAGGATGTTTTTTTTCTTTGAAGAATATTTTAAAATTCTGAAAGCATCCTTTGAGACAACGTATTCAGAGTAATGTTATTTATATGAAGCAGCATGGTGTGGGCCAGGTCTGTGACTCAGGCCTTTTGCATCATTGAAGGATCACAGAGGAGTCACAGGACAACAAGGAAGATCCAAGAAAAATTTCTGCCAGCATGGAAATTCTCAAGTGTTATCAGAAATGTGTCACCTTTATTTGCCCTGTTCAGTTACAATATAGAGGCAGTGCTTTGTTTATGTTCAGCCACAGAGGAGTCTAGGCTTCTCTGAAAGCACAGGGGGTCAAGTCTGTCCCAGGAAGCAGGAGGAAAAGCATGAGCTCGGTCTCAGAGCGGCTCTGCAACTACACACACCTTCTGTCCCCAGTGCTTTGAGGTGGGGTGGGGTGCTCCCCCATTACTAGGCACATCACTCCACACTAGTGCCACTTCTGAGGGGATGGTGAGGCAGCTTCCTAAGCCTTGCTGAGGGCAGCACATATTGCAGACCTCATAGTGGGGAATGCCATGTGTACAGATCATTTCTTGTCCTCTGAGAAGTGGGGACTGTGACCCACGGCAGGCAGGACTGCCAGCTGAGGGAACAGGGACCTCTCAGCCTTCAGACTAGCTGACTTACTTTTAGCCTGCTCACCAGTATGTATATTAAGGAAATGGGCAATGGAAGAAGAGTGACAAAATGTTCAATTTACTGTGTAATTGACTCAAAAGCACAAGATGTGTGACTTAAATACCAAAGACTACAGGACACAATATTTCCTAAGTTTCTATACTGAGAGTAAGTAAAGCTGTGTTTGACATCGAGCTGATGTTATCTCTTGCCAGAGAAGAGTCCAGATTCTGCATTATTTCTCAGGCTCTTGTTCAGGTTTTTGGGTTGGTTTTTTTTTAGTCATTGTGTTGTTTGTTGGTTTTTGTTGTTGTTGTTGTTGTTGTTGTTTGGTTGTGTTTTTTTCCATATATTCTTTTTTGTTTGCTTGTCTCTATAAGGTCAGAAGATTTTTTTTCTGTCCCCCCCTTTTCTTTTCATCAGCCTCTTAGTTATGCAAAATCAGCTTTTTATGCCCAGCTGGAGCTTTGCCACATCTAGCAGAGCATCTAGTTCATCCTTCTTGTGGTTGTGACTACTGCAACACCTGCTCTTTCCTCCTGCCTTTGCATGGTTTTGTATGTGTGCACACACACCCTATTTTGGTCTATGTTAGTACGATTATAGATTGAAGGAAATCCACAGTTTACATGTTCTTTATTACAGAGTCAGCTTTTCTTTGTAGTTCCTTTTCTGCCAGCTGTCTGGGTGAGTTCTTTTTGGACATACATAGCATCTCAACTCCGTGGCTGCATGTAACTTTGATTCAGCAGGTAAAAAAGATGCTTGCCTAAAGACACCTAAAGGGACAATAGAAAATACAGTATTCCTTTTCCTTTCTGTGCTTGCAATGATAAGTATTCACAGCTCTCTGAAAATAAATTGTAAGTTGATGTTCTAACTTGAAAACTTAGTTAATAAGTTACAAGCATTAGTTTCTATATTACTATTTGGGAATTAATTGCCCTGCACTTCGGAAGATGAGATATTAATGAGAACACAGTAAGATGGTATGATAAAGTATTCAGCAGCCTTTATATTGTTGGAAGGGTGTTACACAAGTAGTGCTATTCTCTTCCTATGACTCCTTTTCCTCCTTTCTTCCTGGTTCTACACTTCTCTCTGAACAAAGAACTGTGCTTGCTCTTTCTCCTTCCCAACGGCTCTTTGACTAGTCAGACTAGTCAGGAAGTCCACAGCCCATTACCGGTGTCTGCACAAATGCAGGTGTACAGCTTGCACGTCATGCAATGCCTCATCTCTCAACTTGTCTTATTATCCAGCTACATGGTGGACTCTGCTTGAAGAAGAACTGCTCTCCAGCAAAGGATCTTTGTCTGTAAAGGATACTCCTCACATTCCTCCTCCTTCTTACTCATTTTAATTGATTATTCAGTGGCTTGGAAAACCAACTTCTCCTCTTGGTCTCACACATTCGTTTCAGACCACCCAAGGCAGGTATACAGTGACAAAAGCAGTGTTTGTACTGTGACAGGTACAAACTGTAGATAAAATCTCTTCCTTAGATACTCTTGCAAGCAAACAAAATAATCACAAAAACACATGGCATAAATGCCAGTGGAATAACTATTAATCTCACAAACAGGTGAATTAAAATAAGAAGGTAGTCATCAATAATTTATGTAAATCTCACAATATCCCTACAGTTTATTACATTTCACTAGCCTTAAAAAGAGAAGCGTTGGGGATTTGCTTCATCAAAAATATCAAGATAAATTAGGTTTGTTTTCAACTATTTCTTTTTCCTTCTCAATTTATAAAAGTTTGTGCTACTAGAAAACTAAATGCCTTCTTTGCCTGTCTCCTACATCAAGACAACACCAAACTTTGCTTCTCCTTAATTGGCTGAAGAATGATGTCTATAAAATAATCAAACTTTCCTTGAATCAGCAGGTTTCCCAGTTTGCTTCCTGCATGAGTGAGTAAGACTTTAATGATTCCATTCAACAATCGGGTGGAACACTTTACATTGCTTCATCTCTTGACACAACAGTTTTCTCCGTGGGGAAAGTAATTAATCCCTTTCAGGTCAGCTTCACAGAGATTTTTTTTTTTCTTTTTACTGATTATGTGAACTTTAAGGATTGGGAGATGTAGGGGGATTTTTTCAACCTGAAATAGAAGGGGTCTGCAAGAATTCCAGTATTTCCAATCTTCAGAGCTAAACTGCTAGCCCAGAAGTTTTGAGCCTTTTAATATTTTGAGAATGAAAATTAAAATTTAGACATAGATCCAAAAATAGATCCTCAGTCAAGCATTAGAACTTTGTGAAATAAAGTATGCCATTTCTAACAACCCCATCTCAACCTCCAAAATACATTTGGTTATCAAGTTTTCAACATGATGTGATTCATTCTTGGAGATCCACTTCTGTTATTCCTGTGACTTGCTGATGTAGACAGAGCTGGAGATGATCAAAGTTCCCCAGGAGGGTTTAAGTAAAAACTGGCCTGTAGCATTAACCTGAGTGCAATATTTTTTAGCAGTAGAGTTTCATTCTTGGATTCTGACTATTCTGAAAGTGTTTCAACTGAAAACAGGGACTCTTCTGATTAAAAAAATAAAAAAAGAAAAAAAAGAGGGATTTGTGTAGAATCAGGGAAAACAACATAAACTGCACACTTCAAATCACTGTTTCTGTGGAAAGCTGCCTGTTGCTTATTAGTACTATGTAATAATAGTCTAATGCATTTTTGTGTTCATCATAAATTGGTCTGTTGCAGTAAATTTAAAATTTTTATTATTATTATTCATTTTCAAAGTGGCTGTGTGCCATCAAGAGAAAGGAAAATAGAATCTGAGCCCCTATATGCTGATTAAACCAGATGGATTCTTGTCCTAGGACAGATACGATCAAGTATTAGTCACTGGGGAAGCTCCAACTGCCTAGAGTCTCTTGGAGTCAGACCACAGACATTGCATTGATTACACCAAAAATCAACAGGATGGAGATGAAATAGGAAAAAACCCTCTAAGTGCAAAAATAATTATTTTGTTATTCTATTTGATTTACTTTCATACCTGGAATGCATGACCTCAGGAGATCTAGATGCTGTTTCTGGATCTGACTTCATTTCATGACCTTGCTCTCATGGTACAGCATGGCCTCAGATACGTTAATCTCAGTCCTCTAACAGACAGAAGGATATCCAAAGGGTGCTCTTGCAGGTTTGGCAAGGAGCAGCTACACCAGACAATGAGAAATGGTAGGCAAAGAAGGCGTCTAAGGTGATTTCTGGTGCTTTGACAGCTGATTAAGGGCAGCTCATAAGAAATCTCTAAGGGTTTCAGAATAGGTGGAGGAAACTTGAAGAAAAAAATATCCTACTTTTGAGTACTGGAAAAAACAGATAAACTGCCATTAGATAAAGGTGATGGGGACTCCACTGATTGGAGAGAATTCAAACCCTCAGTTTGGACTTATGGTATTATTTTCCAGCTATGGGCAAAACTTTGACAAGATGCCTTTCCCTTTTCACTTCTGCAAGCTCTGCAAGATTTATGGGGCAAAAATAACAATAAAGAAAACCAAGTTTGACTGCATCCCAGTGGCCTGAGGACTTCAAGTTCTGGTTTCTTGGAAATCCTTACATATATTGCATTGAAGAAAAATATTCAAACTCAACCCTGGACGTGGGTACAAGAAGTTAGCTGTGCTATCCCTTCAGCTGTTACAGTTTTGAGTGAAACTATTATGACAGTGAAATCCTGGACAACTGTGCTTTAGAATAAACTCAGCCCCTTTTCAGTCGTCTTGGCCTAAGTGGGGATGCAATGAATGTTTGTATACTTCCCCCAACCCATCTTTGAATTTTGATGTTGTTTAGAAAGAAACTAAGTGGTTAAATGGTCATATGCAACAGTCTTTGGGAGCCAAGGGGGTAGGGAATTTTGGGATCCAAAACTGGATTCTTCTCCTTAGACTGTTATCAGGATTAGATGGCCTGGAGTCTGAATTCGTCTTAATTTAAGCGGATTTTAGAATGAGTTTTATCCTTTACTTGTTCCAACTACAATATGGAAAATTCTGCAGCAACATCTATTGTCTTTTTATAATGTTCATTACTGAATGTTATATTCACCTTAGTTTGAGCTTCTGAGTTTTATAGTGATACCAATAAGAAGTCATATCTGGACTATTTGAACCGCAGAGTATTTCCTGCCTTCTCCTGTCCTGGAAGTATTACGAAGATTCACAGGAAAAAAGTCCAGCACTATAATGTCTCCAACTCAGAGAGGCACTCCTAATTTCTGTTAGTTAAACTGAATGACTGAGCTGCACTTGGGACTTAATTTCACAGAGAGAAACACTAGCACATCATTCATATAAAGCAGCTGTCCATGGGTCAGAAAGGCAGAGGTGAACCCGAGAGCTTCTATGTGTGAGTAGCCTCACCACAGGCTTTACTGTCAAGCAGCTTTTTCTCACATTCTTGAGTTTTACACCTTGAGCTTTACAGGTACTGATAAGACGCCCTTGCAAATGTAAGTTGTTTCAAATGAGCAAAATTGGAGTTTCTTGCTACATGACTAATTAACATAAGCAATCTCTTGTCTCATAGCAACCTAGATCTGATGATGAACACCTGCCAGCCCAGATGGTTTGAGGAGGAATTTTCTAGTTTAATAGAATAAAGTACTGTTGCTGAGCTGCCTCAAACTATTATTTAACAGGAAATTTGCAAGAAGTCTGAAAAGTGGTTATTGTGAAATCTTAACAAATAAGCATCTCCAAAATTGTCATGTTCAGCTGCCATCACTTGTCAAGGCATGGCTTTTAAATAATGCATGGCTGTTACATCTTCTGTGTGCTAACAATAGTATTGAATAGGCATAAACTCAGGAACACTGCAAAACCAATAAGACCTGCAAAGTTACAAAACCTGTTCTCTCATTATAAGATTTTCTTATATTAATTGCAGCCTGTAGTTCTAAAAATCTGTATGAACAAACTTAATGAGATCTAGTAGAAGATATTTTCAATGTTTCAGATAAATGTTCAAATATGTTAGAATATTTTTGGAATTGAGTCTTGTAATATATCAGTAGTTCAGTACTGGTATGTGGAGAACTCAAAAATATATCTGTGTGCTAGAGATATTAGCAGCGTATAGCAGCAACCTCATAACTTACTGCTGAAATTCTGATCTTACTGATGTTAAAAATAGCAAGATTTCAGCCATCAAACATGGTGAACCTTAAAAATATCAACAATTTTCTGTTATCTACAAATAATTAGAGAAGACAAACTTTTCTGGAGCTGTTTCCTTAATTCTGTTTCTTAAACGTTGAAGAGATTAAGAAATCTCTCTGAAGAAAGTGACATAATTAGTTTTGGTGAAAACTCTGTATGATGGCCCTTTCTGCATTTTAAAATTTAACACCAAATTTGATTCAAATTGACAGATTGACTTTTTCATGGCTACATACTTTGCTTCAGTTTTAATACTATACCTAAAACCCTGAATATTTAATAATACAGAGATGAAGAAAATTCCTCTTGGAATTTTTATGTACTCTGTGTTTTGTCTTAGGTTTCTTTATATGATATTAAGTTTCATTGCTTAATTTTAGAGATAGCGAGGCTGGCTGATGATAAAAATGCTTAGGGTTAAAAAAACTTCCTAGTGATTGTCCCACTTGCCCCTATATCATCTCCCCTTCTTTCTATAAAACCTTTCGATATGAAATACGAAGAGCCTATTTAAAAAGACTAGTTTATTCTGAAGACCCAGAAGCAATTTTGGCAAGCACTACATATGCTAATATGTTCCCAAACTGGAATTTAGCAGTTCTAGTGATCCATGAGTCAGAAAAAAATCAGTTTCAGTTCGTGATTCAAGTATTGACTTAGCAGCATTAACAATAAAGCCTTGTTTTTTCTCAGTAGTCTAAAGAGATCCTTGAGAAAATACGTAAGGTGCATAAAGGCTTATGGATCAATTTACATTTCCTTCCTTGATGGAATCTACACTTAAAATTATATGTAAGATTCGAAATGAGGGTATTTCACCATTTACTTATCATTCATTGCAGATCTAGTGTACAATTTAATCTCCCAACACATTCCAGAGTTGTACTTGCTGACAGTCTTCAGCTGAAAAAGAAAAATAGACCATATCCTGTTCTGTAGAACTTAGCCACATAGAACTGGAAGAGCAATATCTTTATAACATCACAGAAAAATCCATATTCTCCCTGAAACACCAGCAAAACACAAGACAAGAAAGAGCTACACTGTCAAAAAAGGTACAAGGGAAGGTGGGATGTACCAGGCTGCAAGAATAGTTCAAAGCATTTCTGTCAGAACACCAAATATATGTTTTGGTTAAATTGCAGCAAAACTAACCAACTTTTCACTCATCAGCTTGTTAAACTATCACAATTTACATTGCAGGATTTTGCTTAGGAATACTTTGTCTTTTTTTCCCTCTCTCTATTTTGTTCTTATTTTTCTTTACAAGAGAGAAGGATCAGAACTGTATTATTTTAAAGGGTACTTTCCTCTTCATGAGTTTTTACAAAAAGAGCATGTATGATCCTATAGTTCAGAAGTGATAAGTACAGAATTGCAGCCTCTGACATACAAGATCTGAGGTACTGCTTTGCTCATTAATGAATAAGTAAAGAACCCTGGTTGTCCTGTAACAAACATTCTGGTTCCTTCTTAAAACAAGTATGATAAATTTAGAAAACACTGTACATAACTGCTCACTAATAATATTTAGAGCAAACTCTCAATAGTGAGCCAATTATAAAAGTGCCATTAACTCAATTAAACCAGATCAGTTATTAAAAAAAAAAAAAGAAATAAAAAAAAGCATTGAGGCTTCAGGACTAAAAGCTAGACTGAAAAAGAGAAAGAATTATACTTGTAAAGATTCTGAACAGAAGCTGACAGAGAGGTCTTTTATTTCCCACTTTGATGTTGGATGTCTTCCTGCATACTATTTGCCTCATTCTTAGAGTTTTTGATGACAAAGTTTTCTCAGGTTTTATTTAAATTGTGGCCTGAAGCACACAGGTCAAAATAGATGATGTCATCAAAATCAAGCTTGACAGACATTTCAGAAAGGTTGTGTTGAAAGTAGCACAACTGTCATCCAAGTATTTCTTCAAACCAAAGTCCTGGAAAGTGGCAGAAGCTCTCAGATATGTATCTATGTGCATGGGGGGGGGGGGGTGTATGCACATATACAAACATACACATATGTACATACTTATTTAACTCACCATAAAGGGATACTAAAGGGAGAATATTCAGAACAGCATGAGCCAGTTTATTGTGGGTGACAGAGGCCATCATTTAGGTAGATAATTTGGCCAATTGCTGAGATTTCTCAGTAGAACTCTATACCTGATCTATTTTCAAGTTCTGCACCAGGTTAAAAATTGAGCTAGAATAGGAATTTTCTCCTGAGATTAATAGATTGGCATAATATCTAGCAAGAAATCTGTTATACTAGTGTATGGGAATTCTTGTATAAATGACTAAATACATATAGATGCACATACATATTTTGAAACTTTAATGTGTATGAGTCAGGACTGCCAACATCATCACCTTTCCAGTTTGGTACAGTAGAACTGAGAAATATCTTTCCTCGGGATCATATGGAGAGTCTACTGTATTCCTAAGTAGAATATATGATTAAGAAATGATTCATTTAGGAAGTTAGACTGTCATGGATGTTTTGGGGTAAATCAGTTTTTTTCTTCTACTGTAATTTTTAAATTATGTTTTACCTTTCTTCTTGATTCTTTATCACATGTGAATTTTTTTTGTGTGCTGTTAATCTCAGCAGTTGCTCAGTGCTTCTGTCTGCTCTCTGTTCCAAGAACCGACAGTTGCCTCTGCTGATAATCAGCTCCGCTTACAACCTCTCTTCAGAAATTGTTCTTCTTTTACTGCAGTAGCATGATATTTTCAAACATCTATTCTCAGAGATAAAGGAAGAAAACAAACTAAAATAAAAAATACCTGAGTGCTTTCAGAGTTACATGTACTTTCTACATTCCTGTCTGCTCTGCTTGGGACTTGTTAATATTTTAAACAGAGGCAGCAAGACAATTTGAAGAGACAAATTATACTCTGTTAAGCTGCATGAGACATAAGGATAAGCACCTAGTGTCCTTGTGGGGAAATCCTGAAACGTTGATTTGAATTCTTCAATTAATGGTCAAATCCTCAGAAAAGCATGATTTGTAACAGCGGGAAGAATTCATACTCATGAGTCCATCTAAAAACCACTGAAATAGTTTCATTCTGTAACCTGTTCCTTGCTATTTTCATAACAGGAATTCTTTTGTAAACGTGGAGTGTCATTCTAAATGATTATATCAGAATTCCATTTGATGCTTCCTGTGTCATATGTTCCATCCTTCGATTAATCAGCAATACAATCAACATGCAAAATAAAGTCTATCTGTGATTAATTCAACGTATTCTGTATTCTCTCTTTCACTTTGGGTCATAGAAACAAATTCAGAGCAAACACTGCTGAAGTAAAACATAATTTACTTAGAGTCTTTCAAAAAGAAGTTGCAACAACCTAACATAATTTATTTCATATTATTTGAAAAAGGATGAGGAAGGGACGTCAAGGATCATCTGGTCTAATCTTTCTTGGCAAAAGCACAGTCCAGGCAAGATGGTCCTGCACACTGTCCAGCTGCATCTTAAAAGTGTCCGATGTCGGGGAATCCACCACTTCCCTGGGGAGATTATTCCTATGAATAAATGTTCTCATTGTGAAAATTTCTTTGCAATTTAGATGGTTTCATTGCAATATGAATATTATAATAGTGCAATTGAATTTAGAATCTTCTTAATCAATCCAGCGAGTGCAAAACATTATTGAGCAGATACACTCATTGCAACAAGACAAGGAGAAAACATCATAAATAAATTCAGTGAAATGTTTTAGTTAAATTATCCATTCTGTTATGAAGTCTGCTGTCTGGCATTTTAACATGTGAAAGCAGTAATAACTTAGCTGAGGAATAAAGTATGAAATTTTATGGATATGTGGTCTGACTCTGTAAATGAGGACAACAAATCAGACAGAACAAAATAAAAATGATAGAAATTAAAATTCATTAGTTGTTCCAATTATTGGTTTTTTTAATCACTTCCTGTGCTTTGTCTAATATGCCAGTCCCTTCTGAGAGCCAGCATAAGAGTTACCTTTCAAAAGAATCAAATTAAAATACACACTACAAGCACTGTCTCTCTAACTTGATTGAATATGGATAACAGCAAGAGATGTCAGGAAACTGTCATAGGAAGGTTACAAGGAAAGGGCCTGAAATCTGGAGTGCTGACTGGGTGAAATTCAAAGGCATGGAAACTGTAATTTGAAGGACAAAATCTACATTGCATCTCAATATGCATATCTATGCTCTGAGCTCTGTTCTTCAACCAAATGAAAATGCCATGAAAGTACAGGCTTGGCAGGTCTTCCAGTACTCCCATTACTGGTAGAACTGGAGATACAAAATTACCTGAGCTTTTATTTCTTGCAGGATTTTTTAAAGAAGGAAAAAGTCTGACAGTTGAAATATTTCAGCTGACTATTCTGCAGCAACAAAGAAATGAAAGGATAAAATTTTATTCTTCTCCTTCCTCTTCATAACTTGTGAATATGAAGGTGGTACTGAATGGCTGCCTTGTGAAAGATCTAATTTTCTGAATAGTCCTCCTGGATTACTATCAGTATATCACTCAGAAATATGCAAACTGAGGTCTAGATCCACTGCATAAAGTCGTGTCAAGCTCCTCAAAAGTAGATCAAAGTGCCTTGGCTTTTTCTACCTGAGTTTTGGATTCAATCAGCATTCACTATAGAGATACAACTGTAATTTTTCCTCTTCATTTTCACTGATTACAGATGGATTTGTACTGCAGTCTCAGGACATCTGCCTAAGCTTGTAACTTCAAGCTTCAAGCCTAATGATATCTGTTGGCTTAGAGACTCTGCAATGATTTATTCTGGTCCTGCTTCAGCACGACTGCTGAACAGAGCCTTGATCTGAGAAATCTTACAAGGTAGCAGGATGTGCAGTCTTTGCTGTGGAAGATATCCAAACTGAGTGCAGGCTGTAGAGATCAATTAATCATATTTATTCTAGGCCAGAGCTCCTGGGAATAGATGAGCTACATATATTAATTGTTAGAAATAGTCTTTGAAATGTTTACATTAAACACCTATTGACAGCTGTGAATAAGTGTACTCTTCATGCTGTTGAATGAACTTTCCACTGCAAGCGTAAAGGGAGCCTGAAACATTGATGGGGAGATCAGAAGTCCAGAAACCAAGGAAGACAAAAAGTAATACCATTTATATCTATCTTTAATGACAGAGAAATGGGAGGAGAGAAGCCTGTTTCCAAATAAAAAACACCTTTCAGACTTCACTTATATATGACAAATACTCTAAACATGCACATATTGGTTTCCTTTGCAGTCACCGTTTCTAGGTCCATGATGTTTAATATAATACTTTCCTCTACCCTAAGCAGTGTAGAATATATGTGCAACTATTCTATAGAAAGAGAAATAAATATTAAAATCTAAAACCAAATTCCAAACTCCTCCTACTTAATGAATACATCAGGATGCAGAAGTTACTGACACAGAATCTACAATAAGCAAATGTTAGTTACCAAAACCTTCCACTCTCTGCTCGTCACTGGTATGAAAGAAACCTCCCGCCCAGAGAAGTTGTGGATGCCCCATCCCTGGAGGCATTCAAGGCCAGGCTGGATGGGGCCCTGGGTACCCTGCTCTAGTGGTTGGCAACCCTGCCCACAGCAGGGGGGTTGAAACTAGATGATCTTTAAGGTCATTTTCAACCCAGGCAACACTGTGACTCTGTGATTCTATGATTCTTACATAGTACTCTTTCTAACTACCCAAAAATATACTTTTTAACACTTAATTGAAATGTATCTTTGATAATGCATGATGATTGGAAATGGAAAGTTATTTGAGGAATGGAATATTATATTTCACATTTTAAGTAAAAACAAATTTCAAGGGTAGCTAGTAAAAAACATAATCACAATATTCCTCATAAAATTAATTTCTAAGTACTTGAGTGCCGTTTTAGACTTTGTGTATGTTTGCCTCCCCAATTTTACTGGTTGTTGCTGGTTTGAATTTAGAAAGTCTCTTTGAAATTTAATGGGAATTGACGTTATAATACTACAACTGCTTCCACGCACAATATTTATCATCATTGACTCTTCTGAAATATTCAGAGGTGGATCTTATAAATGCTTCTTAGGGCAGGAGCTCTGAACATTATAAAGTGCTGGGGACCATCACTATTAAAACATTAAAAGATGAAGTGACAACAACAGCAATGGTGCCAATAGTAAGACATGCTGAGCCCTGAAGCAGGTTTGTCTTGAGCTGCAGAAATGAAGGTATTCTGGGCTGCTCTTATAAGACAATTATAAAGCTAGCACAGCTTCTGAATTTGGAGACAGAACACATTGAGGACATTTGAGCATTGAGAATGATGATTTTAAATGGAAGGTATAATTTGCAAGCTGTAAATAAATTTATGTGGCATAACATATCAAATTAATACTCTAGTATTTCAGTGCCACTGAGCTCAAGTCATTCCCTCGGTACACAGAGAAATGAAGAGTAAGCAGCAAAAATGGAGAGAACACCAAAATCTGGAGACAATGTGACAGGACATGGCACACAAAGCAATGCTTAACTGATGTGTCGAATATTGCTACACAAACAATTTCATATACTAGAAAATACCACAGCAAAAATAAAGTTGGTCAATCATATATATGTACAATCATTTTACTTTCAGGTCAATGTGAACCATCTGTATCCAGGAAAACCAGCACTCAGGAAGCAAGCAAGTTAAGAGAATCTAGGTAGGAAATAATACAAAAAGAATCAAGTCACTAACTGGAGCAATGGACAAGTTCATTGCAGTAAGGACATTTGCTATCACTGTAGTATGGACAGAGAAGTGGCAAATGTGTACGAAGATTCTTGTATTTGAAGAAATTTAGATTCATAGAACTTCAGTATAAGAATTTTTACTAGTAAATATCTCACATATTTGTTGGGGGTTGCACATTAATAACCACTGGAAGCTGCAACAATTAAGTGTTTTCTCAGCTACAATGATAATTTCAGTTATTAAAGAGATGCAGCCTGGATGTAACTTCAAAGGAGGAAAAAGGCTATATTTTGAAGGCATTTATAAAATGTTGATCTGTTTGCATTGAAATCAGTCACAATTCCAACACGTCTGTCAGTGTTGATCTTACTAAAGAAATTATTTGATATCAAACCAAAGAACCAACTATAGAGGGCTCTTCTCTTTTTGCTCACCTTCCAGCGTATGAAGCTGGACTGTAATATAACACATAATAAGAATTCAGTCAGGAAAAAATATTTTCAAATGTCTCGAAGAAGAGAGAGAAAATAGCAACACCTCAATATGATGTATGTTTCTGTACAAAGATGATAAGAAGAAGATTGAGCTTCTTTTGGAGTAGGTATGGGATGCAACTAGGACTTCTGGAGAAAGGAAGCTGTTGGGGTCACCATGGACCAGCTGCTCTCTAAGGGACAGAAGCTGCATGTGATCTCTAGGCCAGAGGACTCACTAGTGAGAGCCCATCCCAAAGTATCCAAGCAAGGCAGCAGGACACACCTGGAGATCACGGTCAGGTCCCACCAAGAGTCCTGATCAAAAGGTAATTCTGTGGCGATGAGGCAGGTCCAAGGCCAAGCTATTAAGTTAGCCTGAAGGTCTGGGTTAGGATGAGATACAGCAATTTCCAGACAGACATATTGTGATAGGGCATGGCTAAGAAATCATTCTATAAGTCAAGATCAGTATCAAGAGCCATTTCCAGGCTATAGCTGAGATAGAGGCTACCACTTTTCTGGTGTAGCTCAGGCAGGGAATGAATGCCCCAGTCTGAGCTTAAATAGAGTTCCTGGGGTGACTGGTGTGGGTGGAGGCTCCAGGTGAGGTTGGTCAGGACCCGGTAAGAAATACTCGTGAAAGAGAAACTCCAGGTTGGTAAGCTCTTTTATGGTAAAGATATATTTAGAGAGTGTTTCTTGATATGAGAAGCAGAGCTGGACAGAGTACTGGAATAGAACAGGCAGAAAACTGAGGTGAGAATCTTTTTTTCCTTCAGCAGAATAGATCTGAAGTATTCAGAAGATCATTAAAACAGCAGTAGAGAGATGTCAAACTTTGTCTGGTCTTTCATTAGGAGTGAGAAAAATTTTCTGTTGTACTCGCTGGGAAAGAAATGAGTCAACAAGAAAGGTAGAAGTGGAATTTGTACACTGAGAACATTTTTTTTTTTGTAAAGCAATTATCAAAAGCTTCTTTTTTCCTCACCTTTTCTATTTGATAGGTGGTACAATGCCAAGTGCCTCCCTCAGAAGTGCATAGTTAACCTATTAACTTAGTCAAACACACTGATTTTATTCCAAAAAGAAATGCCCATAAGACAGCGACAAGGCTGAAATGAAATTATTTACTTGCTGAAAACACAACACCGTTAAAGAACTGAGCGAAGTAACTTAAGTAAGTTTTTGGTTTATTTTTTGTTTGTGGTGGGGTTTTTTGTTTAGTTTTAGTTGGTTGGATTTGTTTGGGTTTTTTTTTTTTTTTTTTTTTTTTTTTTTTTTTTCATGAAGTAGAGCTGCAGACTCTCAGGACTTCAGGCAACTAGATCGTTCTTGATACTTTTGCCAAAGGTTTGATGAGTCAGTGGGACTGACCCTCTAAGAGGTCCTCCTTTAAAGGGCAACAAATCCAGAATTCCTGCTGGTACCTTAGTCTGTTTGGTGCTGTCTATATTCTAATTCTTTGCATATCTTTCTTCCATAGAACAAGGTAGTATAAGTTTTTATCAAAACTGGATAAAGCTGTTATGTTAAGATACTATTCCAATCAGGCTGCAGAAATTCTATAGCAAGAAATTTCAAGGTATGGAAAGAATAGCAGGGGCAAGATGAGTATACCTGCTTTAAAACAGTGTTTTCATGAGGCTATTTCAGGTCCTACATTCTCTCAATATATTTTTAAATAAAAGCAACTTATTCTGCCAAATTTTATAGCAGTGTTGTTCCATTTTCTTGCTCACTTACTTCAGTTGATGATAACAGGCTCAATTTGACAGGGTTTTAATTAGTTTCCATATGTGATCTGTTTGAACCATGTGTCTCTGAGATTTCTTTGTGTATGGAAAAAAAATTATTTAAGCAATTGCAATTATTTATTTGCATTAGTCCTAACATTCCCAAAACAGATGGCTCTGACATTTTTTTATTCTGTGTGTAGGAGTATGGTGGATATTTAAATATGTCTATTGTTGTTACATATATTTAACAATACAAACATACGTTACACATATGTATATAAAACCAATAAAATATACATATTGTTGTCCATATACAACATATTGGTATATATGTGTGTGTGTGTACATATGTATACTGTTGTCACTCCAGATTGTTTGGATAGACTTTTTGGTCTCTGAGCAATTGTATAAGGAAAAGAAACAAAGATAAACAAAAGGTCAACTGAAGGATTTTCAGCTGCTAAACTCAATTATAAGCAATGACTGAAATGAATTTAAAAACATCTTTCCTGAAGGGTGAATGTATGCTACTCTCCAATACCTGATGTGACGGTGCTTGGAGGCCCTTTCTGAGATGAGCTGAGCTCTGCTTATTATTTTGTTTTTTTCAGGGAGGAGTGGGGCTTGGTTTTGTGTTTTTCTTTTGTATCACTTCCCTTCAGTTTTCATGGGTGCACTAAAACCCCCCCCCCTAAGTATACAATAATTTTCTGTATTCCCAAGATGAGCCATTCATCTGGCAGGAGCAATTAATTTACAACACACAAAGCACAAAAAATGCTTTATTCAAAGCTGTGACAATTTTTAAAAGCAACATGAAATGTCAGAGGAAAATTTGGTATAAATCACAGGGGAAGAAACCCAACACCTATTCTCATGGAAAAATGATTGGTTGCTTTTTTTTTTTTAAACCCATAAAATTCAAATAAAAGAAAGATATTTTCCTTTTCAAGTCCTTTCTCTGATTCAAAGCATAGGTGCTGACATATTCCCAATTATATAATTATCTGCACTGAACAGTCTCTAGATTTCCAGACTGCTTCAAACTGCTCATTGTGTTCTTTTTAAGTAATCATAGTAAAAATATTTATGTCTCTTTGCTGAATCCATAATTAAAAGTCTTTGGAATTGCTTCTAGAAATGGTATTTACTAGCTACATTTAAGTCCAAATGTATTGTTGGTAAGAATTTTTTTTTTTTTGAATTCACAGGGTAATGTTCCCTTCTTTCAGGAATCTTCCACTTGCAACAAAAATAATTTTAAAACTTAGAACCTGGTGCAGAAAAGTGCTTAAACACATACCTAAATCTGTCGTAATTCAAGACAACATATTAGCATGTTCATAGGTTTTGACCATGGAAGCAACAATTAGACCATCTAGCCTGACACTTCATATAACAAAACTGGAAAATTTATTGCACTTATTCCTATGTTAATTCTGCAAGTTGTAAGTTGTCTTTGGCTAAAAAAAATCTTCCAGAAATCTGATCTTGACTCGATAACTTTAGGTTATGGTGTGTACATCTGTCATGTGCTTTCACCCATAAATACTGCATGAAGGTAATATTTTTTATGGGAATTTGCTCTTGTTCCTGTGAATGGCAAAAAAACACTAGTTCTGTTAATGTTGCCAAAATATATCTCAAACTATAGCAAGTTCAAGAGGATGCTAATGTTAGAAGGCAGAATTAACCAAACCAATAGTATTACAATCAAAGTGGAGCGCTAACATAATTCTGATGTAGACTTTCCAATCTCCTTCAATACTACAAAGATTTTTAAAAGTGTCTTATGATTTTTGCTGATCTGCCACAGGAGTTGATTTTTTCAGGTCTGACAAGGTACGTGAAGTTGTCAGAAACACATCAAATAAGATTTTTTATATGTTTAACATGAAATCACATAATTATGGAATAAGAGGCTGGGTTCAAGTTACAATCATTCATCAGGAGCTAGAAACTGCAGACTTTTATACAATATATAATGTTTTTACAACATAAAATGTTTTGTATGTTTGACAGTGAACAATTCCCTGGGTTTGTGTTTGGGATTTTTTTTCGTTGTTGTTGTTTGTTTTTTCTTTTCCCCAGAAGGCAAGGAGAACAAGTTTAACAAGAGCACCGGTTCTGGTCCTTTTTCAAGTGACTTTCACAAGTTTTTTTAATTGATGTCAGCCTTAGCCTCAGTCTGTTGACATTTTTTGTAAATTTTTTTCACTGTTTTTAGTGACAGTGGTATAAAGCCCTTAAAAACTGTTATTTTACCCCTGTGATCATGAAATTCAGTGGCAACAATAATGGCAAAACTTACAATACATTACTCACAAGCTTGCCTGGGGACGTTGGGATGCAGGTTTGTTTTTCACTGCCCTATTCTCTTCTAGGGGGATTTTTTCACTTGCTTGTGTCATAGAATCATAGAACGGTTTGGGTTGGAAAGGACCTTAGAGGTCATCTAGTTCAAACTCCCTGTTATGGGCAGGGACACCTTCCACTAGCCCAGGTTGCTCAAAGCCTCATCCATCCTGGCCTTGAACACCTCCAGGGATGGGGCACCCACAGCTTCCCTGGGAGAACTGTGCCAGTGTCTCATGACCTTCACAGTAAAAGATTTCTTCTTAATACCCAATCTAAATCTACTCTCTTTCAGCTTATAACCATTACCCCTTGTCCCATCAATACACTCCCTGATAAAGAGTGTTTCCTCATCTCTCCTGTAGGCCCCCTTTAAGTACTGGAAGGCTGCCATAAGATTTCCCCACAGCTTTCTCTTCTCCAGGCTGTACAACCCCAATTCTCTCAGCTTGTCCTCATATGCAAGGTGCTCCAGCCCTCTGACGATCTTCATCATCCTCCCCTGAACTCGCTCTGACAAGTCTGTCTTCTTATGTTGGGGGCCCCACAGCTGGATGCGGTACTCCAGGTGGGGTCTTATGAAGACACAGTAGAGGGGCAGAATCACCTCCCTTAACCTGCTGGTCACACTTCTTTCAATGCAGCCCAGGACAAAGATTACCCCAGGGATTCTCTGGATCCATAAACCGGAGAGAATTCAAACTACCAGAATATCCCACTTGCCACAGTGAAGATATACCAAAGAGATGGTGAGCTTCAATTTTAGCTTGCAACCATCTATAACACAAAACAATGGAAGATAAGAATTAGTCTGGGTTTTTTGTTTGTTTCCAAAACTCAGAATAGGAAAAAAAAAAGGAACAATATTTCATATGGCACAAAAGGAAGCAAACAAACACCCATCAGAATTAAACACAAATTTCTCTCTCTCTCTCTTTGTCCATTGGTCAAGTTAGACCCTCACTCAATCCCTGTGTAACCTAGAACATAGGTTCCTAGTATACACTGCTCTCTCAAGAAGTGTTTGCTTGAGGTAGAACACTGGCTTTTTTTTTACTCATAACATTTTGGGGAGGCTTTAAGGGTAGAGTTTACAATTTCACGTTTTCTCTTCCTGAAGGATTAGTTACCCCATTACAAAGGCATTCTGAATCTTCTTAGACAAGCCTATCAGCTGCTCTTCACTTTTTTAAAAATATGTTTATTGGTCCTGAAGGAATACTTCATTTACTCAGCAGAACTACTAGCAAGCACTTGATTCTTTCAAGTACACAATCCTCTTTTCCACTTTATTTAATAGGCTCCACTGTGATCCAGCATTATGATTTCTCTGCTGGCAAAATGTCACTAAGAAGCAGTCCTCTTGCCTCTTATTTTCTGCCCTGTCCATTTAATTAATCAATTCTTGCTTGCGCTACTGTAGCTGCTAGTGAGGATCTAAGGCAAAAGAAAAAAATTTGTCAAAATAGTAAAAAAATCCCAATCAACCAAACAAAAATACTCCAAGACTCACTCCCCTCACTTAAACGAATGAATGCTTAGCAAACTCTGATACTGACAGTCCTGCTAGAGATATCTGTGGTGCGACTACCTGCTTGTATGTGGGACCACTCCTTCCCATGCTTTGATGATTTTAATGATATAAATAGGCATATCAGCAGTTCTACATTTTACAAAAATAGCAAAAGGAATAATGCTTACAGCTTATTACTGACTTCTCATGGAGATCAGACACAATGTTAATCAGTCCTTTGAGGAAGGAAGATAATGGTGACAATTTTTCAGCCCTGTGTTTGAGGAATACTGTGAAAATTAGACTAACACAATCAAACGAGTGAGCAAACTGAAAGCAATTGTGTTTTGGATTGTAAATTAAATGGTAGCAACAATAGTAAGAAGAATTGTTTGGAGATTTGTAAATTAACCCAGAATGTATGGTTCTCATTTTTACTGTGTTCCCTGGGAGGCTCAGTGAAGATAGAAGATAGGATTCTAAGTAGTCAGAAAATACTGAAGGATGTGGTGCCACATTTTCAGTCTATGGTAACAACTATTTTTTGAGATGCCAAGAAAAGGGATACAACTAAATGTCTGTATGTTTCATCCTCAAGTTTGTTGTGAAGCAGTGGTATGACTCTTGCAGATCCCAGGATGTCTGATATTGGCATTTGTTTAAACCATACTCCTTTCTGGCTGAATATCATAGAATCATATCAGAGAACGGTTTGAGTTGGAAAAGACCTTAAAGAACATTGAGTTCGAAGTCCCCTACCACGGGCGGGGACACCTTCCACTCTATCAGGTTGCTCAAATCTTCATCCAACCTGACCTCGAACACCTCCAGGGATGGGGCATTCACAATTTCTCTAGGAAACCTGTTCCAGTAAGTAAATTCTTAAGGATACCAACTCATTCATGAGTTTCAGCAGACGTGTTTCTATGTCACCTTCCTATTCTCCTTCTTCAGCCCCCAGCTTCTCTTCTGTTTCTGTTCACCAGTAGAGTTCCTGCTACTAGCTGTGGCTGGTGAAGAAATCAGCTAAGAGACAGGAATGTTGCCTCATCAGTTTTATGTGCTGATAAGTTCCCTCACACAGGAAAGATTCTCAAGCAATTCTCCTGCTGCTTCATTTTCACATTCTTCCATAAAAGTAGCATGAAATGTACTGGAAACACAACCTGCATTCTTTATGTAGGTACACTTCATGACAAATTTGAAAAAACATGAGTTATCCTGTAGCTATTGAACTTAATTTCTTTAGACAACTTCTTGTGTTTCCTCATGTAGCAGAAAAAAAAGTTACTTTTATGACAGTTGTGGAGGTAATGGACTCCAGTTCAAGAGGAATACTAAGAACTGGAGCAAAATAGGGTATTTTTAAAGCATAAAATGCTAGCAAGATCACTGGCAAATCACTATTAGGCAATTTCTACTGAAGAAGCTCCTCCCTCCTCTTCCTCCTCCTCCTCCTTCCTCCTTCTCCTCTTTCCTCCTCCTTCTCCTTCCTCCTCCTCCTCCTTCCTTCATTCTTATAAGTAAATAAAAATATGTGTACTAGTGTAAGTATTATTAGTAAAAAGTGAGAATTAATTTAGACAACCTTGTATTAGATGTTTCTAACAGGAAATTATTATTTCTCTCCCAAAATGCTACTCCTTTTCTCCTCCCACTCAAAATTGAAAAGGTTTCCTCCAGAGACTAAAATGGCTCAAAACAGACTGCTTCCTTTTTGCTTTTTTAATTTGAAGTTATATTTTCAATTTGCTGATGAAAATGGTAACACTTTTCTCTGGCAAATTCAGTCTCCCTGGGTGTTTCTTTCTTTTTCCAGTTTGTCTGTGTGAAATTTAGAATGTCCTACTATGTGCATCAACTTTGTCCATAAATAGAACAAGGAACGAAGAGACTCTTTCTTGCTTGATAGTTTTGTTGGGTTATTTTGTATATGTAACTGATCACCACATGATCCACAGACCATTCTAGCTTAAAAAAAAAAAAAAAGAAGAAAAAAAGTCTTTTTAACTCAGAAGGTTTTTAAGAAGACCCAGGATCTTAAAGAAAACCTGGTTTCATAAGTAAAATAAGAAGTTTCCTGCACTATGTCCAATTAAGAGATGTCAGTGAACCTAACTACCTTTGAACCTAACTGCCTTATGAAAGCTCTGTTACCATGTATGATTGCATTTCAGTCTTTTAACTCTTCATAACCTAGTGTGGGAATTGAGAAAGGGGAGAGCAGTGCATAGGATGTGCAAAAGAGGGAAACTAGATTACCATAGATCAACTTCCTTCAGTGTTTTAGGTAGTTAATGTGAAAATACATGAAGCTGACCCATATATAACTAACTTCAATGTAGTAGTTCCTTTTATAAGGTATGTAATCCCCTGAAATCTGTATGTTTGAGGGTTCTGTGTAAGAGAAATTAAAAAAAGCAACCAGTTGCCAGGAGGCTTAATTTATTCAAAAGTATTAAGGTCTAATTTCAAAGCTGAAAAATCGAAATGATTGAAGGCCGGCTCTCATGAACAATGGAAGACTGGAAATAATGGATTTTTTGCCACTCCTGAATAGGCTTAAGAACCTTCCATAGCATGAGAAAGTGAGAGAGACTTTCTGCCTTTCCCTAAATTAAAAATACAGACAAGGAAGAACATCCTAAAAGCATTGTTTTCAGCACTGCTACATGTAAAATAGCTGATAACTGGCAGCTATTTACAGAAACCTCATTTTAAAGGCAGAACTTCAAGTAAAATTTTCAAAAATTACATTACTTCATTTACTCAGTGTTTTATGAAATTTCACCTGCAATCACAAATAGAAATCTTTCATTGTGTTTCTAACATTTTCATATGACTTACATAGTTCATGGTCCTTTTTTGAGGTTTGAATCTTTCACATTTTCAGCTGATACACTGCTTTTATCTCCAACAGTAAGGGCTCATCCTTTTATGTTTTGAATGTCTGAGCAATTGTGAAAAGTGTAAAACTGTGACTATCCACACAATCCTGCCAGTAAAGAGCTGTATTCTGTATGGGAAAGTGTTTCTTACAACTTCGAGAAATAATGAAAAGACGCCTTTCTGAAAAAAATGTTCAGTATATTGAGAAAAAAAACTCAACCATAAAAGAAGAGCAAGCCTAATGTATTCTGTACTATACCATACCTATGAAATACTTTTTTTTCCCTTAAAAGGTAAAGTGATTAATAGATTTTTTTAAATGTATATAATTTGGACATATCTGATTATGTTTTTTTTAAACAAAGCATTAGCTTAACTGTTTTGTAAGTAAATTACATCAACCCTTTCTAAGTCCATAGTTTTAAATATTACAACTTCTCCGTCTCTTTTTTGACCTCTTCATTTCAGCACCCTTTACTGTAGACCTCAGCGCATTATAATTCATCCTCTAAATAGAGTCATGCTTCCATTTATTGTTTGCCATTAAAATGTAGATATTCAGATACAAAACAAGCAAGCTTTAAAAGCAGAGGTAGCTGAACTCTGTCAGGTAACAGTGGCAGATATCTGATTTAGGAGTTATCTTGCTTATCCCTAACAGAGAAGTTAGTATCTCATTTTGCTGCTTGATGTTCCCTTTTCTGATTTATGTGCAGTGCATTCTACTCTCATTTGTTTGAGGAATGTCCTTCAGAACTAGAAAAGAGGATATTTATAGTGCTGTGGTGGTATTTTTTTAAATAAAAAAAGACTTTGTGGTTAGTAGGGCATCAAGGGATAGAAGAAACAGTAAAACTGATTCTGAATATCCCACAAACAATCCAGACAAAACTCAGCAGAGAGCATGTTGATTTTAGTAATTCTTGTTGGGTGTCATTGTTTATTGAGGACTCAGCAACATACAGGTAAAAAGAATTGTGCAACTAATTCTCATTAGTCCATTTGTATTCTTTCCTCATTATACACGTGTATATGTATAAAGCATAAATACAAGGCAGATGAGTAAAATTTGTTTTCTTATTTCGGTGCAGAAATAAAATGTGCACCTGGATACAAAATGTTGACATGCAAAAATGGTGGGGTTTGTATTCATCTGAATATAACGGTGGACACCTTAAAGCTGAATTCCCAAATATGGGTCATCACTGAAATTGTGATTTGAACAAAATTTCTGGATAGCAGTTAAAAATATGTTTTAACAAATAAAAAAGGAAGAGTTAAACTTTTCAGAAGTGGCCAGCAACATATTTTTCAGTGAGAATCAGATAATACATAGTGCATTTTGCCAAACAATTTAGCCTTTTGTTTTACTCTCAAGTCCTGATTGGTGCCCTGATAGTCCACCCTGCATGGACATATATTACATAATTCTCTTTTGCAATTAACTGTGCATTTCCCTTTGAAACAAAGCCTAGACGCAACTCCTGGCATAGCATGCTCCAGGAATCACAGACCAAGCCTGGTGTAAGAAGAGGAAGGCAGAGTTACTTCTCCATTCCTCATTTTCCAGGATTATTCCCAAGGGTCTTTGAGAACTTCCACTCCCCTTAATGCTAGGGCCCAAGTCTGGCACAATACCCTACACAGCATTGGTATTGTGCCAAAATAGCATTCACGTAGGCATCAACACAATCTTCCCATCATTTCAGGGTTTTCAGACTTCAAGAACCTAAATGACTGGCAGTTAGGTTTTAGGGCCATAAGTGTCACGGAAAACCCAGAGGAGATCCAGTCCAGAGCTCTGTGTAGTGTGGCCATAGCTGTCGTGCTCCAGAGGGACAGCCCACAGGAACACAAGCACAGGTTGTCCCCTTCTACTTGGCCTGGGGATCACTCCCACCAGTGGAGGATTTTTTTCAGATTAATTGTAGTCACTGTTGCTGTTTATACAAGCAGTCTCACTAATTCTTTAAAATATTCTAGGTAGATGAACCAAGATTTTAAAGAGAAACATATTAAAAAAGTGTTTTTAAACTGTCCTGGGCTTTTAGACCCATCAGAGACAGCAATGAAAAATGTATAAAAGAAAATGAATGCAGTGGGAGGTCAGAGTAACCCCTAGCCAGTCTGGTATGGAGCTTTCCGCCATGGCTGGTAACAGATATTATGTGAAAGATGACAATGTTTTCTTGACTGAACAGGACCAGGAGTAAAAAGTATCCGTGTCAGGGCTGTGTTGTAGCCCAAAAAGGGTCACCAAATATTCACCTTCCAGGTGTTGAGTTATCTCTCTTTTGGTAAATGTCACCTGGAGGATACATCTAGATATTTGGTTTAACAGCCAGTACAGACAGATCTTTGCTCTCTTCTTGAACCTATTAGTAATTTTATGTACATCTTCTCATTTAGCACATGTCTAAAAGATCAGGAGATCAACAGCAACTAAACAGGCATAAAAATACTCACCATCATATAATGCCTTCCTTCAAAGCTGAAATTTTACCTTTTGGAAGCATATACTAAGTGAGATGGCAGCTGACAGCTTTTCTAAACTAACGCCTAGCTGTAAAAGAAAGACATTACTCTATAAAAATGGAAGATCTCATAGGAGGTTATCCCTGTGAAATCACATTACTCAGAATTTACAACATCTACAAACAGTTCTTGGCTGCATTTAGTAGTAAATAATGAATTAGTTAAATTACATGAACACATCAAAAATATCTCAAACATGTGATGCAATATTTTTCAGTTTTCAGTGCTTATGTACCCAAATTTTAAATGGAAGTAATTGATTTTCTCCTAACTTAGGTGAATTAAGTAAGTTGCACTGAAGAGCACTGTGTTGTAATATCCATCTTTGGTGACAGAAAATTAGTCACGGCATGAACCAGACATTCATTTATTGTGAGAAGTCACACGTGTTTAAGTTAGTTGATAACATTTCTTTGGAACAAATCCTTAATGGAATCTCTTGGCTTCATTCCAGAGTGGGCTTTTATTTATATAGTTTATTTTTATACAAAAATTCTGCTATCATTATTCTTGTAGCTGGTGCAGACTTTTTTTAATGTACACAGGAGCTATAGCGTACTACGTAAGCATAGAGGGTACTTCTCCACAGCTGGCTACTGGAAAATGACAGCACCTGATGGGAAGTTAGAAACAACAGGCCTGAAGCAATATGTTGAAAGATAGAATTCAGACACACAAGGCTTGAGACTGTCATCATGCAATGTGTCAAGCTAATAAAACAGAACCAAACTTGGCAGGCAACGAAGCTGGCAGCTCCAGGAACATCCTCAGGGGACAACACAACTGTGGAGAAGTCACCATTGTGCACAAACGGTGAATTTTTCAAATCCATCTTCGAGTCAAAATTATTTTGCTTCATGTGGCTGTTCTTCCTCTGATTTGGGAGAGTGGGAAAGAGACCCACAACAGAAGGGAAGATGTATCTTACTTCCAGGGCTATTAGACCTGTGTTGCCTGCTATTTCCACATCAGTAATCTTAGCCATGTTCTAAAAATATAGATCATACTTAGTTACCCCTTTAAGTAGGAATCACCTGACTGCTCCAGGAAAAGAATTTAAAAGCCTTGAAAGAATGTAACCAGTAATTTATAAATACTCCTTTATTAAAGACTTTAGCTTTTAAATCTTTTTGGAATAGTATGAGACTTTTACATCTCCTTATAACCTGGTTGAAATATGTATGCTTTGCTTCCGTAAATTAGCATGAAAACTTATGAATACAGCTAAATATCAGCAGAAGATACTCATTTCATCAAATAATAACAGTGGTAAAAGAATATGTATGCCACCAAGAATGAAATACTGATTATTCAACTGTGAAATGCTATCTGCAGTAAGGTGACTAGTTTATACACTGTTTTACTGAGAAAGAGCATATATTCTATTTTATTAATTTTTAACTTGTGCCAACTTGGAAAATTACACAAGAACAGCTTAATGAAATCATAAAAACAACAATAAAATTCACGTCACTGAACTAAGCACAAAATATTTTTTTTATTATAATGTTCTGTAAGATTAGGTCCACATGGCCTAACTTCCTCCTGCATCCCTTGGCCTAGTGACAAAGCCCCTATAATAAGCCATCAGGAAATATTTGTTTCAATAAAAATTAAACAATAAGAAGTAAGTACAAAATCAGGCAGGATAACATATTCCTTAGTTATACTTCCTACTAAAACATTTCTACAAATATTTTATAATTAATGAAAATATTTTCAGCTGTATTTCATGTAATTACTTATATGGCAACAGGAATTAACATTACTTCTACTTTAAAAAAATTGTTAAAGATTTCATGAATTTTCCCTTTAGCTTTGCCACTGAACCCTGTAACTGCTCTCTATCACAGTTTCCCACAAGATAGCCATAAAAGTTGTTCTAACTTGGCAAAGTGAAATCTTAGAATGAAAACCTGTCTGTGCAATTTTATTAAAAAAATAGTCCTGCAAAATCCTTAGTGTCATGATGCTCACTTACTTGTGGCTATTATTTATTTACTGCTAAAATGCCCGCTGTCTGCTGCCAAAGTAAGCTTTTACCTTGATCTGTTATCTTAAATAAAAAGGAATGTAAGTATCAGTCAGTGCCAAAGTAACTCTGAAAATTTCTTGGAAATAATGTTTCATGGGTCAAACAGTGCCATCAAAATGAGTAATGTAATGGATTGATGAATGAGTTAAATTATCTGGAAGATGATAACTGAAAAATAACTGTTTAGCTATACATCAATTTTACAATAAAACTTATGAAAGACCTTTTCTCTTTTAATGAAGAATCCTCAAGCAGACTTTTTTGCATTCATTATTATTTTCTTTTGCAGTACCAATAAGTGGGCATAACATAGAAGCTGTATAGTGACAATCTAAAAATTACTATGTGAATCTTTATGATGTATCTTGAAAAATGAAAATTATGTGATGGAATAAACAGAGCTATCAGTTTAAACAGAAATAGCATGAAAGAGTAACACACTCACAGAAGTTATAGAAAAGTGGTGGCCCACTTCTGTTTAGTAACCCCATTTTTGATTGAATCAAGCAGCAATCTTCGTAATGTTATCTGCTACCCATGATGAAAACTACATTTAGCTATCTGTATTCTTTTCAGGGGTTCTTTACAGTATTTTCAGAATTCAGGTAAAAGCAGAAGGGATATATTTCAGATAAAAGGAGCATATTTTTTTACCAAAATAACTGTGAGAGTAGAAATAACAAATCTTATGTACTTCATATTAAATAAATTACTCTTATTGTTTTAAGTGAAGTCTCTCTTAAAAGTTTTGTTTTTACACTGTTCAGTTCTTAATCTGCATAGTAGTGGACGATTAGCAAGACAGAATTTGTCAGAGAAAATAAAATGCTTTTCAATAATACACTGAGAATTGGCTCATGACAATGCACATCATTTAATTTTTAGATCAAAACTCCGGATCAAAATTATTGCAGTATAAGTCGCATTACAGGGAGCTATAAAGTATATACTTATTAAGTGCTACCTCACACTGATTCTACATTCTTTGAGGCAATACACTTCTGTAACACATGTTGACTCAGACTATAGAAGCAGCAAAGGAACAAACCCACACATCTTTGACACTGTACTATAATCTCTCCTGGCATTGACTTGTTTGGCGGCAGAAGGACCACTGTGTTGACAGAGAGAGATCCAGTAACTGGTTGTTGGTGAGCCAGAGTCTTGGGCACAGGGATCCTCCTAGCAAATCTTGATGTTGCATTTCTCTCTTAAACGTTCAGAAATTTTTTCTTAAGGACAAGCAAATAACTGATAAAATATCATGGCACACTTGCTTGATATGTGCAACACAATTTTATCTAACAAGCTAATTCCTTTTTCACTCGTGAAGTCAGTAAATTCCATTGATTCTTTTAAAGGCATAACATCTAAAAATTATGAAACAAATTCTGAATGTGTTATTTAATTAAAAATACTTATGAAAATTATGGTGAAATTGATGACAAATGAGAACTCAAGAAAAAAACTGTCACAGGCAATATGTTCTCATTTCTTGCCATCATAAATATTTTCATGATTTTCTGCTGGCACTAAATTATGACAGTTTTTTTTTGTGTAGAAAGTGCAGAAAGCAAGTACAGGGGGTTATTTTCTAAATTTGATTCTGACTGACACAGAGACGTTTCTCTCTCACATGAAAATGAGAAACAGATCATGAGAGTGATCTTGAAATGGCAGGAGTTCATGATCATTAGGAAGGGAAAGAGAGATCACCAAACTGAAAACAACGAACTTCACGAGTTCTCGGATAATAGGCAGGTAGGAAGCAAGCCCAAGAAAAACTCTCCGTCCTTCAAAGAAATTCTAAGAAAAAAAACCAACAAGCATTACTACTACAGAGAGGAAAAATTATTGGCAGATGATGCGAGGAAGACATACCTTTCTAGTGAATTATTGTTTAGTTTTTACAAGAAAGCTAGCCTACAAGTAGGAAACAGGTAAAATTAATACAAAATGTTGAGGAAAGGTCTCAGCCTCAAAAAGGCTGTGCATTAAAAGTTTAGCTAAACGAGACTGTAAGGATATATGTGTCGTTCTGGTCTTCCTGAGTTTGTCTTAAATGTTTTCTGAACTGGCTGAAGAGATCTCAGAATTTTTAATTATCATTTTGAAAACCTTTGGCTCAGGTAGGTGAAGAAAGAAAATGTTTCCAGTCTTCTGAAAGGGGTAAAAATTGCAATTGCAAACCATCCAGAATAATTTCAGTTCCTAGGAAAAGGTAAAAGAAGAATTAATCAAAATATTTACGAGTACTGAAAATTAATAAAAGAGATAATGATAATAATTTTCAATTTTTGAAACCAATCTAATTTCCTCCATAAATGTATAACACTCATGAAAAGAAGTGAGATTTCTCTCTATGCTCATGGGAAGAAGAAATAAATGTCTAATACTATGATTTTCCTAAAATTTTCAGCAGAAACTCAAAAGCTCTTTTCCTAGTGAAGGTTAGCAGTGGAACCTATTATAAAGAACTACACCTAAGACGGCAAAATCAGATGAACAATTGATCATAAGTTCTGTGGATATTTTCTTGTTTATTTTTTTTGGTTGTGGGGTATTGTTATGGTTTGTTTGGTTTTTTTAATGAAAAGATCTGTTGAATAAGTTTTTTATTTTCCAGGGTCTGGATCACTCCATATTTTTGCTGCTGACTTGGATAAGGGAATAAGGAACATGCTTATTAAATTTGCAGGGAACATGAAGCTGTGTGGGAATTTTAACAGTTTGGAAGGAAAGGTAAAAATTTTATGTTAGTGTGACAAATACAAAAATTTGCCTGAATACAATAGTGACAACTGAGTGGACAACAGTTCCTCAGAAGAGGATCTGGGAATAATACAGAACTTCAGTCTGAAGAGTTACCTGATCAAAAGAAGGCAAATACCACACCTTATGTAATATAAACTAGAACATAGCCTGGAAAAATCCATGAAGCAACTTTCCTCACTTAACAATGACAAAGCATAATAAGAAAATATGTTTACTCTTTGGTACAGTGCATTTCAGGAATAACTAAATGAAATGGATAGAGGAGTTTAGAAGAGAATAAGAATGAAGACAAATGTAGGCAATGTGGCCTAGGAGAAAAGTCTGAAATGGTAAAGGGAGTTCTAACTAGAGAAGAAGTCATAATAGATTGCATTAATTAGGAAGAGAATAATGTTTTCTCCACTTCTGTTGCAGACAGGAAGAAATGATTAGCACACGCTGCAAGCAGAGATATCCAGGTTAACTGCCTAATGGTAAATATAGGAAAGCACAAGAGCAGACACTAGCAGAAGCTGTGGAATCTCCATTGCTGGACATTTAACAAATATCTTTCAGGAATTGCAGTGATGCACCCGATCTTGACTCAGATGAAGAGAATGGACTCCAGAACCAAGCCATTCCAGCCCTATTTTTCTACATCTGTTAGGGTATATATCCTGAATGCCACAAAACATACACAGACTTCATTTGAGGGGTGTTATTATACAAGAGAGGGTTTTCTGGAAACAGTGGGAATATAGGGATTATGCTTCTTGTTCCATTGTTATTTAAATTTATTAATTAAATATCCTGTTTGCCCACCATTGTAATTCAGTAGCTTCTTACTGAAAAGAAATGTGGAGTAAAAACAACTGACTTCCACACTCTACTTGAAGTGTTTTAGTAGCTTGGGAGCACTTGTAAGGAAAAAAAACCACAGCATGATGAACACTTTTCAGAAATATTAAAAAATTCCTTTACGCTTGTTTAATCAGCAGTGTTGCAAAGCTTTAGAGAATACCTTGGAACTGACCATTAAAACACTTTAAATGTTCTAATTTATATTTAAGTGGAAAAATGTCTAGCTGGTTACAACTGGCGGTGGAAATAAGGAACAAGTTATAGTTTGCAAACTGGTTAGATCATTGTAATGAATTTCCTTGATAATCATACTTCACTGCACCAAAACAGCATGCTAAAAAGTTGAAGTTGTTGTCTTCAAATTTCTCCACACAGTGCATACATGTATGATTTGGAATTGTTTTATGAATTCCTCGCAGCTCTCTCTAGAACAACATCAAATGTGTAACATGCAACTCAGTTCTACTTCAAACTGGAAGAGAAATCCCTTGGGACAAAGTCTTTCTTTGGGTTTGATTCAGCTGGAAATAGGAATGTAATGCTTTCTGAGGTGCCCTAGGGTGTCCCACCATCCCTCTAGCTTTCATTTCAGAAGGACATACATTTTCCATCATCCTGTGTTGTACCTGTCAGACACACAGAGACGTCTCAGGTTCCCTAGGTCGTTACACACCTACATTTAGGCACAGGTAACCTGAATTGCTTGTGCTCAATGCTTTGTTATTAAAGATACCTTAAAAAATGTCTTAAACTCTCTCTAATTGTAATTTTTGTCTGCTGCTATTCTGAGCTGTAGGTTACATTGAATGTTATGGAACCATGGATCAGGAACCTGCTAATTCATGTTCAAAGGGAATTTATTCCCATTACTTCCTATATCCTCAGTTATTTTAAAAATAATTGGCCAAATAAAACAACGCATTTTGAAGAATTCAAGATACGTGAATGTAATGGGCAGATCAAACCATTATGATCACCTAGTAATTTCAGTATAGGACTGAGAATCCAGATAAAACATGACACTTCTTGTCATGAAAGATTCTGGTATGGGCTTTTATAGGCAACATTTTTAGACTTCTATGATGTTTCTTTTGAACTTTAGCCATGCTCTTAGGTTAAACCAAATCACCCAAGATTTATGTAGTACAGACTACCAGTTTGACCTATTAAAGTCTCTTGGGCTCCCACATTTAGGGCAAATTTCAAAAGACATCTCTTTGGAATAGACCTGGTACAATTACATAGGAAAAGATAAGCGCTGTCTTGCTCCTAGTATAAGAAACTAAAATGGTTAGAAATCTGGAAAACTCTGCTAGGAACTTGTCAAGAAAATAAGATCACACTCAGATCACACGTATCAGTTGAAGGAAATGAAATAAATTAAACACTGTATTGGGAAATCTATAATGTGTTTTCCAAACAGTAAAGAGGTTTATTAACAGGTGTATTTAGATTTAGAGAACATAAAACCTGTACAGAAACTAATAGGATTTCCAGATGTAAATTTGAAATTAGTTTTTTTATTAAAAACATTTTAATGGCTTTCAACCAAAGTAGGATTTTCCTGTAAAAAGGAGTTAAAGCCAGCAGCTCCTTCAATGGTTTAACAAACTGTGACAAGTCTCTCAGCACATACGGTGTTTTAATTAGACATTGTAGTAGCAGGCAAATTTATCTCCTCTTGCTTTTTCTCTCAAGTGTCAGTTAATTTAAGGTGAAGTCCCAGAACGATTTCAGCTGGGGGGAGTGGAATTAGAGCAGCAGCTCAGCTCTGGCCATGAACTGAGTTTTGTGTCATTACTGAAGCTAATAAGTTTCCTTTCTCAAGCATGTACACATGCAGCTGAATGGGAGAATGCCAGTAACCACATGCTGAGATTGTGCTTGGTAGAACAGAATATTAAATATGTGTATGCTCTGTTATTGTCTAGGTCAAGCTAACAGTCATCAAGCTGCATGTGGATTTGATTCTGAAGGTGCCAAATTGCTCCTCTGCTGTCACAAGAGGCGGGAGATAAACCACCCCTCAGTCCCCCTTTTGTACGTCCTCAATGCAGACTAGGGTTGAGCTTCTTGTCATTTAAAAACCTGAAACTGTGTCTGTCTCATATATAGTGCTTTGCATATAGTAGTGCTATTAAAGCTAAAACACTGATTGGTATGGTGAAATTTAAATAAACCTGGTGGCTACAGAGGTGTCACAGAGACTGAGCAGACAGCGGCTTATCGTAGGCTGCTGCAGTCTGGTCTGGGTATTTATCTGGTTTTGGGGAAAAAACAAAACAAGCAGTCACTGCTCTCTCTCTCTTTTATTCTTTAGCAGGATAAAACAAAAACCACCAACACAATCCACATCCAGGAGGAATGCTATCCTTTTGTGGCTTTAGGTCCACTTTCCAGTACTGGCCCTTATTTTTATCTTTATGCATCTAAAGGGCAAAGGGTCTTGTCACAAATGTGTTGGATGGTATATATGACTTTATTAATGCTACCATATAACTTTTTTATGATACTCCAGTGGACAGAGTACCCTGGACGTCAAAGTATGGGTTCATTCCCCTCCTTTCTGTGTAAAGATTCAAATCTCTCACTTGTTAAAAGTATTCCCTAGTCACCAGCCTATACAATAAAATACTTTTGTAGGGCTCCTGAGGCTGTACTATTGATCAGTGAGTGCGTGCAAAGACATTTTAAGTTGCAATGGTCACTTGCAACTGCCACAGAAACCAGGTAGGTGCCAGTTATTTGTGCACACATGCATTTCTTGCACAATACATTGTCAAAATATGGCTACGGTGCACTAGATGTCAGGAAGTTAAAAGATACTCCTGGGACCACAATTTTTAAGTTACCTTTAAAAAAAATGAACTTTTTAAGAGAACAAAGAAACAGCTTGATATCGGGCTGGGGAGAGATATTAGGTTCTAGTATTACTCCCTATTATTTATATTTTTACTTTGTAATTTAGACCCTTCTGGGACCAAGAACTGTGACACTCTGTTTGGGTTTGAAAACTAAGAGTCCTGAATATGGCTCGTAGTAAATGAAGGCTGAACATGGTTAACTGAAAGAAAAGAGATCATATTTTATGTTTGTTGCTACCTAAAAAAATAGCTGGAAGTAATATCATACTACATGATAATGCCAATGTTAACTCTGTCTTCTTTCAGCATAGCTACTTGTCTTCTCATGATAAAATAAATACTTAAGAAACAATTAAAAAATGGACTTTTTTATGTGATAACTTTTGCTACGTCATAGCAAGATAGGATTTTTTATAACAGATGACTGAAAAATACCATATTCTAAATGTTTTGAAGGTTGTCTCTTTGTTGAAATTTAATGTAAGAGAAGAATACCATCATATCAAAAGCACTTTGGAGTCCCATCACATTCCAATAAATGCCTCTATTTAACAAATGTTATGTGCTTGCATGTATTAAGTTTTTAAAAGCTGCAGAATGCTTAACAATGCTATTAAACATTTCTGCTATGTAAATACAATATTTCAATAAAATTCTACAAATTTTTTTCTGACAGGATTTTTTTTTTCATATGCGTGCTGAGTAAATGGATTTTTATACTGAGTCTTACTTGGCTCTTAGCACACTTTGCAAAGCATACTTTTTGCTGACTTCACCAAGCAGCCAGGGCTAAGGTCAGAGGAGAGAATCAGCTCGATAATCAGCAAATTTAAAAACAGGTCACCAAAAATAGATACTGTTTCACGTATTGCGAATAGCAGCAAAATTTTTCAACCATTTTATTTAGAAAGGTGAGATTACTCCACCTAATATTCCTCCTCTTGTTCAGCTGGAAACAGTGCATAAGTCATTATAAGAAAGCCTAGATACTGAAATAGATACAGGAATAGAATAGACTCTATACTGTTTCACAAAGGAGAAAGCACTGTTTTGCACTTAACCTGCAGAAATGACTCTTTAATTAGAGGTAAAAGTGTTTCTTTGTTTTAGTTTTGAAGGTTCCTGTTTTACACCTTAAATTCTATTAATACAGCTGTTCTCACACAGGGTAGGGATTGCCTGGGGTTCTAAAAACAGTGGGCTTCAGCCTGAAAACAGCTTTTTCTTTCTGCAGGAGACACACAGCGCCTTAGTCAGTGTGTGCATTACTCCCAGTTGACGAGGCTGTGAGTATGTTGTGGGTCCCCCCTAGCAACAGTCAGCTTTGCATATTGGGTCTCGCTCCTCAGCCGTCTGCATCAACTACCTACTGGAATGTGTTACTGTTCCTGTTTGACCCCACTGTCATTGCAACCTCTCTCTCTTCCTTGTCAAGGACCTTGATGAGGTTGGTCCTTGTCCAATACCACCTCCAGTTCGGAACTGGTGTTTTATTCAGGTGCATAGTGAGGGACATAACAGGTTTTCCATGCTGTGGCACAAGCGTGCTCTGTGATGTTTCATTCCCTAGTTCATAAAACATTGAGCTGCAGATTTAGTTACAGACAGTCTTGCAATGGTCATTACTGTGGCAATGTTCAAGTCAATCCAAAATATTATTTTTATGTTCCTAACTGTGCTATGAAAACAGATAAAAATTAAATAATTGCGATAGTGATACTTCAGAAGGTGGGCTGCTCAGCTACTGCTGATTTATCATCTATGAATTATGTGCTTTTTTGGATGAAGTAGAACATGTGTACATGTAACTGTGTTGGCAGGACAAGCAAAATACACATTCCAAAAGTATGTTGAAAGGTCCTTCTGAAGATATTTGTAAGTCATTTGAATTCAAGACAAATTTAGCTCAGACCCTTTAAAATTCCTAACAGGAGACGTATTCTCAAGAGAGAATATTTCAGAGCAGATGTGCTTTTGTCTAGGTGGAGATGCTCTTTTGTCCTGAAATGGTCATCCATCCTTAAAATATCCCAAAGAAATTTACATAATTCTCTGCATTCTATTCTCACCTATTATTCATCCACATAAAGACACTATGTAATTGCCCACGTTAAGATTTTATTTCAGTCTCATAAAATACAATCCTATTTTTTACAAAGGGGATAAAAAGCATCAACAGATAAACTCTGGTTTGAGAAACTAGTGCTTTCTCTTCCAAACCTGTTTTACTTTACTTTTGTTGAGGAGTTTTGTTGGTTGCTGTTGTTAAGAGTTTGTTTTTGTGTTTGGTAGGTTTTTTTATATTTAAGAGACAATTTTAATTGAAGACAAACTACTACATGTCACAGAACCCTCTGCTTGTTTATTAGATGCCTTACACTTGGCTGATAAAGTCAAAAAACTTTTACAGTAAATTTTAAATCTCTCTCATTTTTTCCCCATTAGAAGTCCTGGTAAGAAGAGTATATGTCACCGGCTCTGCCTAATTAAGAATACTTTGTGGTTATTTGCATTATTTATACACACACATCCACAGATTCTACAGGCTATTTTTGAAGTTCATTGTTTTCCTCTGCCAGTGGACCTGGTATGGATATTAATCTCCCTGGCTACCCTAAATCTGACATAGCTATAAACCACAAAGGAAGGCATTTTTCAAAGATATTAGGAAGAATCCTTTTTGAACTCAGAATAGAACAAATATGTACACAATAGTTGTTACCATTACTGGGGTTTTTTATGGTCATGCTTGGCTGTCTCATCAGCAAACCAATTGTCCCCCACTAACCACTTTCAAGCCCAAAACCAAAGGGACTGGATGTTAGCCTGTGTGTTTAAATTTATGACCAACTCCGTAAAAATATGCACATACTTAACTGCTACAAATGGATATAAATCCCAATAGACTTAAAAAAGAAATTTTAAATTTAAGAAAAGGTTGAAAAGTTTTGCAGATCTAGCTCCAACGAAGGAACATAAGGGAGTGCAGAATGTGCTATCAAAGATATTCTGTAATCTAACAGGAAGCATTTATATTCCAAAGTTTGTAAAAACGTACTCACTGCTTGCTACTCCCACCTGACACAGTTTCAGGTTTGTTAGAGAATAATTTCTGCTGTGATTACTTGACAACAAAAACCTTCCCTTAGACTGGCACATCTCTGCCTACTGTTAAATAGATTCCGTCTGTGTTTGTCAACAGTAGGCACATATGATACACTACAACCTTACAGTCCACTGAAGTATTTTCTCCTTCAGATGAGCAAGCATAGGTCTA
>WKFP01015208.1:1040186-1084928 GCA_011057875.1 Pterocles orientalis | reverse complement strand
AGGACAAGCAAAATACACATTCCAAAAGTATGTTGAAAGGTCCTTCTGAAGATATTTGTAAGTCATTTGAATTCAAGACAAATTTAGCTCAGACCCTTTAAAATTCCTAACAGGAGACGTATTCTCAAGAGAGAATATTTCAGAGCAGATGTGCTTTTGTCTAGGTGGAGATGCTCTTTTGTCCTGAAATGGTCATCCATCCTTAAAATATCCCAAAGAAATTTACATAATTCTCTGCATTCTATTCTCACATATTATTCATCCACATAAAGACACTATGTAATTGCCCACGTTAAGATTTTATTTCAGTCTCATAAAATACAATCCTATTTTTTTCAAAGGGGATAAAAAGCATCAACAGATAAACTCTGGTTTGAGAAACTAGTGCTTTCTCTTCCAAACCTGTTTTACTTTTCTTTTGTTGAGGAGTTTTTTTGGTTGCTGTTGTTTTTTTATATTTAAGAGACAATTTTAATTGAAGACAAACTACTACTTGTCACAGAACCCTCTGCTTATTTATTAGATGCCTTACACTTGGCTGATAAAGTCAAAAAATTTTTACAGTAAATTTTAAATCTCTCTCATTTTTTCCCCATTAGAAGTCCTGGAAAGAAGAGTATATGTCACCGGCTCTGCCTAATTAAGAATACTTTGTGGTTATTTGCATTATTTATACACACACATCCACAGATTCTACAGGCTATTTTTGAAGTTCATTGTTTTCCTCTGCCAGTGGACCTGGTATGGATATTAATCTCCCTGGCTACCCTAAATCTGACATAGCTATAAACCACAAAGGAAGGCATTTTTCAAAGATATTAGGAAGAATCCTTTTTGAACTCAGAATAAAACAAATATGTACACAATAGTTGTTACCATTACTGGGGTTTTTTATGGTCATGCTTGGCTGTCTCATCAGCAAACCAGTTGTCCCCCACTAACCACTTTCAAGCCCAAAACCAAAGGGACTGGATGTTAGCCTGTGTGTTTAAATTTATGACCAACTCCGTAAAAATATGCACATACTTAACTGCTACGAATGGATATAAATCCCAATAGACTTAAATAAGAAATTTTAAATTTAAGAAAAGGTTTAAAAGTTTTGCAGATCTAGCTCCAACGAAGGAACATAAGGGAGTGCAGAATGTGCTATCAAAGATATCCTGTAATCTAACAGGAAGCATTTATATTCCAAAGTTTGTAAAAACACACTCACTGCTTGCTACTCCCACCTGACAAGGTTTCAGGTTTGTTAGAGAATAATTTCTGCTGTGATTACTTGACAACAAAAACCTTCCCTTAGATTGGCACATCTCTGCCTACTGTTAAATAGATTCCGTCTGTGTTTGTCAACAGTAGGCACATATGATACACTACAACCTTACAGTCCACTGAAGTATTTTCTCCTTCAGATGAGCAAGCATAGGTCTATGCCACACAACACAAAGAAGAGAGATATCTTTATATTCCTGAGCCTATGTAAACAACCTGCACTTTTATGTTCAATAGGTTGATCAAGGATACAGCTGGCTGCGTGTTTCCCTCAGTACAGCTGATGATATAGAGCATATTACAGAAGCCTGCATAGAGAAGTTTATGTCTGTTATGGGGTTGGCTACTTTTAATTTCTAGGACAACTCCAGATTGTGTTTAATAATGCTAGCCGGGGTGTTTCCTTCCAACAACTCATAGTCGGTACCTATGCAAATATAACACAACAGACTTACAAAACAAATCACCAGAATTTCTTAAAAGAAAAAAGGTCTTACTGTAATGTACTTTTTATTTCATCTACAAATAATTCATTTCAAAATGAGCTGTTCAGAGACTCTAAACAGTAGAGGACTTGCTATTCATTGTCTCCAGTGAGATAATCTTTCTGAAGAGCGTTGATTAACATTCTTTTAAAGAGCTCAGCTTGTTTCAATGAAAATCATGATTGCTTTTTTGATATGGCAGCCACTGTGAGTATTTACACTTCTTTCTACTTCAGCTGTATGTTGCTGGAGGCTTTACAGTTGCATCCAGGCATGACTTAAATGATCTGAAGCCATTTGTCACATATCCTGGAAAAATTAAGAGCCTTAATGTAGAGGGATTTGAGTTAATAATTTCCAGTGAACAATTTATTCAAGAAATGTAACCTCTTTCTTGCTTAACTTCTCTGTGAACAACAATTTCAGGAATATATTTGTTCTTTGTCACTGACCAAATAATTATTTTTGCAAAAAGATCCTACTCTATACTTGTTCTTTCCATTATATAAAGATGGTATTCATTGGTTGAGATAAATTACTTTTCCTTTATGATTTACTATTTCAGTTCCCACGAGATTTAGTATGTCTATGATTAAACCAATCACTGAATACAGAAACAAGTGCTAAAAAGAGCTCTCTTCCAGAAAGTCACATTTAAATCTCATGTAGGCCTAGCAGACATTCAGATCTACCAATTTACGTGGACAGATAGCTTTCCTTATTCAATTGTTCAAACAGAGATGGTTACAAGTGTGTTCCATAGACTACGGGAATTCTATCCGCATATTATATCAAAGGATGGGAAGGGGGATGGTGGTTAGTGAGGATAGTATGGGACGTGAACATGATGTAAATGGCCTGGAATAAGGGGTGGAGAATGTGCTGTTTTTGTTGGGAGATAATTCATTTTCTTCATAGTAGCTACTATGGGGCTATTTTTCAGATTTGTGATGAAAACTGCTGATAACACAGGAATGTTTTTGTTATTGCAGAATAGTGCTTACAAAGAGTCAAGCCCTTTCTGCTTCTCACACCAGCCCAATAGTAACTAGGCTGCAGGCGTACAAAAAGCTGGAAGGAGACACAGCTGGGACAGCTGACCCCCAACTGACCAAAGGGATATTCCATACTGTAAGACATCACGCTCAGCAATACAAGCTGGGGGAAGAAGAAGGAAGGGGAAGACATTCAGAATGATGGTGTTTGTCTTCCCAAGTAACTGTCACAAATGATGGAGCCCTACTTTCCTGGAGATGGCTGAACACCTGCCTGCCAATGGGAAGTAGGGAATGAATTGCTTGTTTTGCTTTTCTTGGATGTGCATTTTTTTGTTTTACCTATTAAACTGCCTTTATCTCAACCCACAAATTTTCTCACTTTTACCTTTCCGATTCTCTCTCCCATATAACTGGGAGGGGGAAAGGGAGTGAGCTAGGGGCCATAGAATGCTTGTGCCAGCTGGGGTTAAACCACACCAATAACAGAGAATTGAAACAGGAAGAAGGAAAGACTAATCCACACAAACCCTGGTTTTAGGAATCTAATTTCTGGTTGAAACACTGTCCAACAGTATGAATCTCAAGCTTCCCATGAAAGATGTCTGTATTAGATCCACACGTAGAAAGAAGGCAGAAATCAACCCACATGTTGGGAAGATGGTGGTATTTTGTAGTGGGAACATATTTCTCTGGGAGATTATTACTTCCATCAGACATTCCCAGCAAAAGCAGAGGGAAGATAAAGGTATGATGCTTCCTTTTATCCAAAAATCGGTGTCTGGATCACTGATTCAGGATATTAAAGGTGTAAATTCCTTTCCCATCTGTGGTGATCCAAACCTGTAAATAATTGGTAGAGCAGTGATATTTGTGATATGACTTTCTTCACAGTCTTTATAAATTTTTGGTTTTCCTCCTCTCCAACAGCCTAACTCCTTCCCTTCTGTATCAATCGTCAGAGAACCCTTTTTACAAAGGTTTCAGAAACACTTTTCATTTATGAATGCATTTGCAGGAATATCACATTAGTTACCTGTGGATGTTCTTACTGATAAAACATCACTGCCCTGACTGTATATTAAAAAAAAGCCTTTATGAAGACACCATCCTCTACTGCCTAACTGCACTTTTCCTCAGGGGAATATGATGTCAGAATGGAGAAAGGACACTGCTTTCATGCTACTAAAATACTACAGCTGTAAACCACTGCTACTGTATATGACACAGCAGATGCCAAAAGCAACACTTTGGAGGGTAAACATGGTGAGATGTTGCTTGGATAGTGCAACAGTGCATTCTAATATTGTCATTCACAATTAATTCAGCACCAGTGGCTGTCTCAGCAAGTGTCATCATGTTTTATTTACCTCATCGAACACCTTCTGAACCTCATCTGCACCTTCTGAGAAGCTCCTTATTTCACACTTCACAGTTTGTCCCATTCTTTGTACTGTTCAACATAAGCAACAGGAATCTGGCACCCACTGAGACACTAGTTTCACCTGGTGAGAAAGTGCATGTATTACTGAGAAAACGGTATGATCTGAGCTATGTATTTCAAAGATTTACTTTCACACTGGTGTTTCATATTCATATTATTTTGACCTTTTAGGATTAGCATTGCCTTTGAAGGAAGAGAGAATCTAGTTATTTTCATCAAATTTCACAGTCACTGCTACTTTTTTTATACCCACATTCTTGAGTTTTACAACTCCCATCTTTAGGAGTTTCCCTTTTCTACCTCTATTTCAAAGTGGCAAACATGCTTTCTTTTTGTTCTTTTCTGCCTCCCACTTACTCAGACAAGAATAAGCCCTTTTTCTTGTACATAACCATATAAGTTCAAACTAAAGCTGGTACAGTGCATTCACTCCTTATACCTCATAGATCACCTTGACTGATCTTGAGTTCTTATGCTCTCTTCTTCATTATTTAATAGTGATAATTGTTCACATAATACTACTACTGTAGAGCCCAAACCTTGTCCTAAACAGTGACCCAGCTATGCTATTTGCCATGACCTGAGAGAAAAATCACTTTAGGTGGATGTGGGTGGACAAAACAGAGAGTATAAGGAAACTGGAAATTAATCACTCGTGAAATAATTGTGGGGTGTTTTGTTTTGTTTTGCTTTGCTTTTCCCTCCTGAGAAGTCAGCATGGGAATTGAAAGGAGTCAGGTTATTACAAGGTGAAAGGTAGACCAGAGGTAGAGGAACTGTGTGAATTACCACAGTGAAAGAAGTAAAATGCAAGAGAGTTAAGAAAAGCATTGGCATATATTTCTAAATATAATCTTAAAACTGCAGTATTCATTGGTATTTCTGGTATCATCCCCTGACGATTATCTCTTTAAGGTGACAGAGGTGAAGGACTTCCTTTTAATTCTACTGTAAATATTTTTCAGCCTTGCACCTCAAAACAATGTGTGCATGTGTGTGTGTGTGAACGCGCATGGCTGCATCTATGGAATACAAGTTCAAGGATATATAACAGGTTATAATTTCTTCCACTATTTTTACTTTTAACTTTTCTGTTACATAGATCTTATTTTGGTTTTTCAGAAATTATTACACAGGACCTACCTTAGGTATTACACATTTACCAAGACTTAAATGAAGGATTAATATTCAACTACCTTGAAAAAATCTCCCATTAAAACTTAAAGCAATTACACTCAGAAGTATTATTCTATCATCAAATGTGGCCTGTGATTGCCGGCGGACATGGCAATCTACTTTTTGTTTCTCATTCAGTGTAGACAGGTTGATTCCTAACTCTGATTCCATAGATCTGTTTCTATTATTATTTATTAGATTTTGAACTGTTTTTGTGATTTCTTCCGCATTTTTTAAGTTCATTCGCTAAAAATTACTTCAAAGCTACCAAGTAAATGTCCACCTTTGATACGATGTCTGCCAGAAGTCTTGACAACTGTTAGGTGGACAGAAAGTATTCTAAAAAACAAGGACTCTGTTGTGAGGAATCTTGTTTCCTGAATGCAAGTGCAGGTTTCGTTGAACTTCAAGATAAACCAAAATTAGGAAACTTCTGAGAGAATACCTGGAAATACAGTTTCCTAACTGCAGTATGCTGCTACTCAACAAATTTAATCTTTTGTACTTCTGCAGTCTGTGGCTTTGAGAGACTCCTGAGGTGAGCTCATTCAGGGCTGAGGACTCAGAACTGCTTTTGTTACCACTCTTGCAACTGCTTCCTTTTAAGAAACCGTGAGGTTCAAGGACTTAAAACCCCAGGTCCAAGTCTCCCTGACAGCTCTCTGGGAATCTACAAGGGAGGAGTATGGGAGAGCTGACTTTGTTCCAGTGATGAACATTCCAGTCTTAATGAAGCTTGCTAAGGCTTGGTTTTGTGGGAAATGTTCTAAATGGTTCTTAGCCCCTTACCCAGGTGCTGATAAATACTGCTTTACCATATCCTTTTTTGTTTTGTCTGTTGGCATCTATCCACTCTTTCTTAACTAATTTTCAGTTCCCAAGCTCTTAAGGGAAGTCATCTTCACTGTTTTGTTTGCACTGCTTTGAACACAGAGTATGTACCCACCACTTGTAAATGATGCTTTAATACTCAGAACTAAGACTAACAAACTTTCTACTCAAGACACTGACAATTTTAATAGGAAAAAAATCATACAACAAATGGGAGTATTTATTTATAATTTAAAAATTTTATGGTAAGAAGTCTGATTTGCACACTAATTATATTATAAAAAATGTTTTCTACAATCTATTTAGTCATACGTGCCTATTGCACCAAGAGGTAAGAAAATAACGACTTCATTCCCCACTTTCCCATTACATGGTCTGAAGGAAAAAACAGTGGGCAGTTGCCTTCCAGAGACAGCTACTGACTTGTTACTATCACACATGAAAAATATTGTCTGCCACAGGGAAATTAATCCACAATTGTCTTCTTTTCCTCTTGCCTTTTAGCAGTTGATGAAGCTAGACTCCAAGGGTAATCTCATACCTATATGAGTAATTTTACTTTCTACCCACGGCAGCTTTGTAGAGCCACAGTAGCTTTGAATAAATGGATGGACTCTCTTTCAGCTCATGCATTTTCAATGGAATTGGAAAGTAATTTCTGCTTATGAAGCTACCTGCAGGTACAATGACATGAAGTGATGCTGTTAGTTACACATGGCTACTCACAGAAGGGTTGGGTTTACTTTTTTTTTTCTGCCCCACAAGTGATCAGTTTTGAGGGGTGTTTTCATACTGACCTGGAAAGCAAAATACAACATTTTACACTATTTCCCATAAAATATTAGGTATGTACATATTTATATAAATAATATTTCTATATATACACTTATACAGAAATATAGCAGTTTTATTAAAGAATGTTGACTGTTCTGTACTTCAGATATTGTTTTACAGTTGTAGGACAGTTATCCATCAGAAAAGCAAAGTTTAGAAGGGAATTAATGAGTATTTTCTTTCTTCTGCGAAGTAGCAACTAAGAAAAACAGTGCTAAGATACAAGCCTCTTTGAAGAGGACTTCGCAGTAAAAAACTATGGTAATCTTCTGACCACAGGTTCCCTGTGAGATGTAGTTTATCTATGTTTGCAATGCTATAAAATACACGCAATTATCAGTGTGTGGCATGAAATATATCCACAGATATTGTGAAATACTGTGCTAACTTAACTCAGTAACTTTTTGAGAAAACTAGACAGTTGGTTCACTTAATTTCCATTGGAGTAGTCCTGCCTGTTTTTCTTGATTAATTACTTGTGAGTAACTTTCAGTAATGCTGTTATGATTAGCGTATAGAGCTGTCAGATGAAAACAGATCCTCATTGTGCTAGGTGTTGTACTGATGGCTGGTAAAGAACTGACACTGCTTCAAATAACTTGCTGTTGAGAAGGCTAATAGAATAGGGAAAAGAAATCTGTTTCTAATTTAATTAGAAACATTCATCTAAAATAAGGACATTAATAGGCTTTATAAAAGGTAACCCTGTTCTTTGAGATGCATTCACATTCTTCAAGTGCATACAAATTATCTTGAAAGATATGTGAACAGCAAGCATATTTACAGCAGTTAAAGTGGAAAATAATTCACTTCTGCTCTACTTCTGCTTCGTTCCCTCTCTTCTGCTTTGGTGCAACCTAAATTTCAGCTGTCCCAGCCTGCCTGCTTTCAGAAACCCCTTTCACAGAGACAGTGAAAAAGTGACCTGAGGGGCTGTGATGACTGTGACATATTCCTGGGTTTAAGGATTCCTACAAACAGACCTCAGTTTTGCACTGCCATAACCCTGTTCTGTGCACACATACCAAATGAAACTGATGGAGCTGAAAATATTAAAAGTATAAACTGTAACACTGGTATTGTAATAACTCCCAAGACAAATACTTCTTTAGAAAAATGTGTTACTGTTTCTAACTCTCAGTCAGTGAATCTAAACGAAACCCAAACAATCTCTTTCAAATCCTTTTTAGCATACAACAAGCATTCTTCTGTTCTGCTGCACACATCGGCTTAGTCAAAGTAGAGATGCAGACATTGAAGGAGAGGCTGATAAACACAACAAATTCCAGTTCTTTACGAAAACATACCTTGGTGGTGGACAGTTGCTCAGCCACTGTGATCTTCAGTTCAAAGAAATAATAGTTCAAGAAAAATATACCAATTCCTGCTGGGAATCACAAATATACCATCATCTCACTTTTCTCAAGGTAGCTGGCAAATTTAGTTAAGCAATAACAGTCTTGTTTCTTTTGGCACAGAAGGAAAATGCACCTCTGTTCCACAGACACATGGAGGTCAGAGATGGCTCCTCTTAGGGAAGGCTGAACTAAGAATTGTAGATGCTGCTCTGGTTGCTTGCACGTCAGTTTTTTTATGCGCTTATTTTAATTATCCTTATTTCTGCTAAAGCTGTGTGATAGGCACGTAAATGTGTTCTATGTACAGACCAAGTAAAGCCTACGTCTCTTAGTATATATTGTCATTTATTCTGCCAAACACCAGCTTGTAGTTTCTAACATATATCTGCACAGACAAATATCAATAATTAGCATATTGTGTTCATTAGTGTCTATCTAACTCAGGCATAGTTTATTATTTATAACAATCAAATTTAGTCCACACTATTGTCAGGAGATAGAAACAAGCACCTACATTTTTAATAGAATAAAGTGAACAGCTAATGCCCATACTTTAATTATGTGAAAATTATGTGGAAATATGTCATTCTTTCTATCTTCATGTTTTCTTCTCATGTGGAAGAGCTTAAAGGATATGACAACATGGATGTTTATAGTAATATGGACATAGCATAATAATGAAAGCATAGTCATTTGCAAAACATGAAATATGTCTAAAATGTCAATGGGATGAAGCTCATCTTTTCTAAAACTGAATCATAATTTTTACCTTCTCAAGTCTTAAGATTAGGCAAAGTTCACACAAAGTAAGTAGCTTTGTCCAAATTCTAAATTATGTCCTTACTCAGCCATAATTTATTCTGAGGTAAGAATGGCTCTTTATGGCATTTTACTGAGGTCACAGTCTACCTAAAGAAGAAAGGCACCTGTACTCACATCTTATTTCTGATTTTCAGGATTCGGTCACTTTTATCAGCAATGTACTTACCATTTCTACCTTTCCATCAACCAAAAGCCAACTTGCTTTGTTAAGTATCTAAAAACAACTGCTTAGAACTTTATATTTTCTCTCAAAAATTTTCATATGTAATTCCATTTACTGATTTCATCTGTGGAAAGTGAAGAAATTCAGTTTAAACAGATATCCTTATTCTCTCCCCAAGGTTTCTCAAAGATTGTAAAATATCTCTGTGTCTGGAGAAAGAATGGTTGCTACTGAATTACAGGTTGCATGTTATTAAATTATAACGTATATGTTAGGAGCTGAGTTACACTTGTTAGAGCTAAATACTTAATGGCAATATGATGTTAGTGTTTCTGATGGAAAAGCTGTACAGGAGATGAAAAATTTTGTTAGAGATTTGCAAGGAAAACTTAAATTAATCGTTGACTGAAGTATATCTATTTATTTGTCAGACTGAAAGAAACTAAATCATCTGAGAAGCTGAAAAGATATGTCTCCAACAAGAAGACATTGATTTGGGAAATTTAATTATCCTCCAAGCACTTTTGGTGGAGTTACTATCTTTATTTTACTTAATATGTTTCCTTAATTCACCTGGAGGAAGAGAGAAACTTATATTTCAAAGGTTCATTATTGGTACCTAACCTGCAACTGAGTTATAAGAATTTCAAAGAACTGAAAACACATCTCACAGATATTTGGGAACTTTATAGTCAGTAGCTTCCTGAGCAGATGTCTACTTGCTTATTGATTATTCATTTTATACAACAGTTGTCTGGACCTGAGAGGAAAGTCATTGTAGGATTCTTATAATAAAGTTTATCTTATGATAAACTGAAAAGAAACCGTGAAAAGCAGCGTTGCGTAAAGCAGAGGTGTAAGGATGAAAAATCCTTACTACATCCTTAATACATTTAAGACAGATTAAATATTTGCAAATGTCAGATAATAAAGATTCTTATTTGCCTGGTATTATTGTATGGGTTTAATTGTTCTTCTAAAGAAAATATTTAGACTCCAATTCTGAATTATTTAGCTAATGTGTTGTTTTTCCAAATCTAAAAAATGTTACCCATAAAAACCCAGAAGGATTCTTACTAGCAATGTTCAGCTGACATTGAGCTACATAGTATCTAGAGCTGGTGGGCATTTGCTTTTTGACAGTAAAATGTCCTTAGGGAGGTAAACCTCTGTTTCCAAATATGCATGTCCATGCTCTCTAAATTTGATACTTAGTAATAAGAAAGGCCTTGGGCATTGTGAATAAACTATACGTGCATAGAAATCCACTGTGTTTATGATGAGAGTCCTATTATGCTTGCAAAGCAAAAATTCACATTTTTCAAGCAAGCTGCATGTGCAAAGATCAATTATGCAGCACAGTGGACTAAATCCATCTGGCCTGTGTCCTCCTTTCCAAACTGGGGGCCTAGCCCCAAGGTTGTGGGTATTATTACCACAAGTGCAGTGTAGCCAGGCATCTTTCTCTCATCAACTGCCTATTTATATCTCATTACTAAGAGTTCTAGTGTAAGCGTTTAGAATACAACGTTTAGCTGCAGCATGAGCATGGAATGCTGATGAAATGGAACAGATTTATGTTGTGTTTCTTCAGAATGTCTAAAAAAGCAGTGACTGACAGACAGAAATATTGGTCAAAAAATACGGCTTCAAGTGCTCTCAAATGTGAAAAATATTTTTATTGGAGGTATTCCAGTTACAGTTAAATAGTCTTCCGATAATTTTTGAGAAAGATCCAATGGACATATCCACTGCCAGAAGAGCAGCAATTGGAGCTGCAATTCTCTTCTGGCTGCCTGTTTGAGATGCTCGGAAGCACCAATGGCTAGCATTTCAACAACTTTTTGCTAACCCAGCCTATGGTGCTAAATTCTGCAGAATAAACTTTTCATTGATGTTACTGCAAGTCAACAAAAAGACTGGAGGATAAACCAGCTGGAGAACATGGGAAGAAGTTTAAATCTTTTTCTGCTTCTACTATACTTTGTATTTTGTTGAGAAATTCCATCCATTCAACTAAGAAAATTTACAACTAAGATTAAATAGTGACATATCCTCTTGAGTATGTATTTTTCTGTATTCTTCCCCCAGCAATAACAGTTGGCATAGGAATGGTATTTTCTACCTTCAGAGTGTTATAGGGTGATTTATTTAATGCGAGTAAAACTGTGAATCTTGCTTAACCACACTTTTCAAACCTCAGTCTCCATAATTTACGTCAAATATGCGACCTTTATTATGGAACAAAGAGATAATGTTAGCATCCCTTTGAAAAGTTCCATGCCACTGAGACTTCACTACCATGGCAAGAAAGTTACAAAAATAAACATAAATAATGCAAAAGCTTTGGTCAAAATTTTATTTAATTCCACCAAATAATTCTTCGCTGTACAAATAGTCTTCTAAAATTCAATGCAAAAAATTAGTACTTAAAAATTACTAAATTAGCATCTTGTAAATAAAAATAATAAAAAACCTAAACCAAGCCCCACCCCCCCAAAATAACCACAACAAAACCTCAAGCAAAATGAAGAGAATAAATATTATGATGCATAATTCTAATTTTTTTATTCATATGTTAACTCATAAGACTGAATAATTCACAGGTAGTCAGCCGTGAGCCAATTGTTATAGAGAATGTAAAACTTGTGTTTTATATGTAGTTTTGGGTTTAGTTGTGTTACATTGTTAATTGATAATGTTAATAATACTTATCTGGCTTTTGCATAAATCTCAGAATACTTAAAAATCATGCTTAGTATTGTTTTCAGTTTAGAAATAGCAATAAAAAAGATCCTGTTACATAGTAAGATTGAAGGTTGGATTCCCATAATGTCACATTGTCTGTAAATGAACATGAGCCAAGAAAGATGCTCAAAAAAAGCTTTGTGACATCTATAGACAAATACAAGAGTATAGACAAATACAAGAGTTTAGACAAGTGGAGGAAAAATCTTATTCCTGAAATCTTTCCCTTGTTTATAGGCTGGCAGTGGAGATACCGAAACTCAACAGGAAATTTGGTTTAGTCTTTTTGCCTTAGTTTTTCAGAGAAATAAGTTATACAATCGTATTTTCCATACACATCTGCCTACTCTTACACAGTCAATCCATTATATGTAAATGAATATTATCTAAAACACATTAAAATTTAAGGAAACTAAAGAAAACTTACAGCACATAACGCAAATGTATACTTAGAATGATACAGCTTGCGAAAATTAAGACATTAATATTTTCCTTTGATGTGATATAAAACTAAATCTCATGACCACTGAACATCAATTAAATACTCATTTTAATATATTCAGACAAAATAAATTTAAATAATTGTGATTCAATTAAAGATTCATAAAAATAACAATAAATATAACCCAAAGGAAAGGGGCAAGGGGTCAAAAACAAGATGTGGTTTAGGTTCAGCACACTCAGATCGAAACTACAGCAATTCTGTCTCAATTGGAAATTTTGCATGTGCTTGCATTTGGGCTATTTCATAAATCTCAGTTATACCTATAGGTCAACACCTGTAGAGAAATACTTCTAGCTAAATAGGGCTAGACCATCTCACCACTAGCGAGTAGAAGAGTGAGTTTCTCATCACTCCCTTCACAGCTAATAAAAGGCAAATTGGCTTACAGAGCTCCAGAGGGCAATTGAACTCATGTTGCTGTGAGTATCTTGGGTCAAATTGCCTGCTCTTTGGAGTTTTTTTCTTCCTGCTGACTGTAAAATCAGCCTAAGAGGTAAGACAAACCTCTATTCATCTATTTCTCTAGCTGATAGACACATAGGTTAGTAAAAGTGAGCAGCATTCACTGAAACAGAAAAATACAACTTCTAACACAGAGCAGGAATCTGAAAAAAAAAGGCTGTAGTCTCTGTTCTGAATCATAGAAACATAGGGTTTGAGTCGGAACGGACCTTAAAGAGCATCTAGTTCCAACCTCCCTGCCATGGGCAGGGACACCCTTCACTAGACCAGGTTGCTCAAAGCCTCATCCAGCCTGGCCTTGAACACCTCCAGGGATGGGGCATCCACAGCTTCTCTGGGCAACCTGTTCCAGTGTCTCACCTCCCTCACAGTAAAAACTTTCTTCCTAATATCAAATCCAAATCTACCCTCTTTCTGTTTAAGTGTTCCATAATCATTGTTTTTCTGTCCTTTCTTCTCAAATGATAAAGACTATAATAAAGATACAATAAATTATGAAGAGGACATATACATTGTATAACTACATTATAATTAAAATTAAATTAGTTTTATCTGAAAAGGAACACATTTTGTTCTTGTGTTTGCTTCTTGAAGTTTGAATCTTTATGCTGCCCTGCAAACACTTTTAAAGCTTTTACTTTACAGGCACAAAGTGGAGAAACTTTTTTTTCTTTTTTTTTAAAGCTGAGCTTCTCATATTTCTAAGAGCTGGCCCTGTAATGAGACAAGTAGTAATATTTCCAAAAGCAACCACCAAAAGGGTTTTCATTTGCTATTTTATTTGCTTCCTTAGAGCTCAAAGTCATTGAGCTCTAGCAGGTCAAAGGTCACAATGCCAGAGTCAAAAGTGATAGATGAAACTGTACTGAAATGTTGATGTTAAAACATCCTCAAGACAGCTGGCGAGATTAGGAATTGTTCTAGTTTAATTTCTCATGTCTGTTGGTGATATAATATTATTAGGTATTTCTATTCAAAATATTCAAAGTATCTCCATTTTGTTTAGGTGCTAACAAAATGTTCTTATAAGATTAATTGTTCATTATGGGAGCACTGCCTTCTATAAATTCCACATTTTAGAAATCAATTACAACAAATGGATTTTTACAGTGAGTCTCAATTTGACAGATTGCTTTTGAACATCCTCATACAAGAACTCTCTCCTGTACCCTATACTATGTAAAATACAACTTAATTTTGTAGCTAGGATTGCATTTAAGTCCTTAGAGATATCTATATTTCTTTGTTTACTGGCAAGCATCCAGATTTATGCTTTTAGAAATATTCCCAATTTTCCTCATCCCATTCTGCGTTGCAGCCTGAAGACTCAGACACTGAACTTTAGATCAGGTTTCCTGTCTCTATGCCTTCCATCTCCTCCTTCCCCCAAAAACCCAGAGACCTTCTTTCAGAATCTGGAATAAGTATCCCCTAACACTTTCTAGGTACCGTGTACTAACTGTGATGGCAGATGCAATCTTGTTTGAATTATAATTCAGTTATCAATTCATACTATAATAAAAAACTTATTTTTCAGAGAACTGAAGTCTAAATTTCAAAGTGTCTCTCAAAGGTTTTGCTTAAAAACAGAGACATTCTGAGACTGTTCAACACAGCCTAACGGCCCTGTCCCTGTCATGTGCTTACTCATTGTTACAGAACTTTATTTTTTCAAACAGAACTTTAATCTGTTTCAAAAAGATTAAAAAACAGATCTACATGCAACTCTTAATCATGGCAGTTAATTACAAATATTAATTATAAATATTTACTTTGTGCTGCATGCGGTTCATTGACATTCAATGGTACTACTAATCACCAGGTACTAATCACCTGGAATTCTCACTTCCAGGCACTAATGGGAGCTTCTCTCCTTCTAAGCCCATGGCTGTTGAAGTTTAGTGATATGAGCATCTATTTGTGAAATAAAGGAAAAATAAAAGATACCTACCTGATGATCACAATATGTAATTGTGCCGCCATTCGGGATTAGGATCAGATATTCTAAAATACTTTATAGCTGGCAGTGCCAGCAGGATAAATTCAGTATTTTTCATGTGTGCATTTGTTGTTTAGATCACTCGGATGTGTTTTATACTGTTATTTGCAAATGCTCAGTATTCTCTTAGCTGTTCATATGCCTTCAGATCACTCCTCAATAACACTTTCACCTTTGGCTGATTGATTCAAGGAATTTTGACTCACATATTAATTACATATTTAAGCAATGAAATGTTTTTTTTTCAGAGTGCAATGATTTTTCATTTTAAATTGAGTGAAATCTATAGCACGGAGAACTAATGGAAATTTAGCAAGGCTTAATAAATTGTATTCATGGTTTGCCAATATAACCTTTATATTTAAAGTAAAGAAATTACATGGTTAGGTCTCTTTAGAACTGTAGTCATAAATTACTAATCTTTGAAGTAAGCCTTGTAGCTAAACAGTTATGGATTATGTTGTTTAGGGTAAAAGAACAAAGGAAAAAAAGGAAAAGAGATGCTTTGATTTCCTGATAATAATAAATATAGGGTTTTGTCTTCTTATTTTTCTTTCCTCTTTATTTTTTTTACTGTAGAGACCTCAAGGGGTAAAATTTCAGCCACTGGGGTTCAGTAAATCTGTCTGTTTAAACAAAAGGTGGGAAGTGTAACTTTCATCTGTAACTTGTAACTCATGAGAGTTCAAGGAACTTGCCCCAGAGAAGCAGGCACTCACAATTAGATTTAATAAGAGAGGGAGAAAAAAAGGGAAAAAAAAGACGAAACACCCCCAAACTTAATCGATTTTATTTTAGTTTTTCAAACATGCTAAAATAAGCAGATCAAGAACAATCTTATTTGCAGAATTTATTAAATCATTCTGTATTACTGCCTTCTTCTTTGTATTCTTCTTACAGAAATCTTTGGGCAGGTAGAAGGTTGAAGAAGGTTGACACATATAGGAAGGGCTGGGATTTTCTAGGATTGTCAACGTGTTTTGAAACCTGAACTCCACACTGAAATATCTTAGAGAGTGGAAGATGTCTGGAGACTGGCTTTGTCAAATACAGGTGCTGTGTATTAATGTTATCCTCATACTGCATGGGAGAAAAAAAATCTTCTATTCTTCTATATCAGCCTTTGCTGACCCCTGTAATATATGCAAAATATTAATTATCCAGGCTTTACTGGGTAAAATATAGGTGATAATAAGAATAGTGTAAAAATAACATGTATGTGCATATATGTCTCTAATCAGGATTATAAATTTAAAAAGCTTATACATTTAATTAAAAAGATTATTTAATATTCCTAAATCGATCTTATTGCTAAGTTAAATAAGCAATTTATTAATATATTTCCTTGTCACAGCCATATAATTTGTCTTTGTGTGAAATCATCCTCCCTTCTCTCAGTTTCAGTTATACATTTAATTTTTCTTGTCTACTCTAAGAAATCTTCAGGAAAAGAGGACTTTTTTCTCCCTTGCTTGTTTTTTGTTTTAGACAGGTTTCTCTTACCTGTTATTGACAGCCTGAGTTTTTTCTGTGCCATTTTTTGTTGGAATTTATATGAACTATTTTTAAAAATGAAATTTACTGTAGTCTGTTCAAATAAGCACTGCAAATATGCTAATGAGTTCTGAGCCTGGATTTTGCATAAACAACTCATACTGTATGCACTTTTTATTCATATTTTTTATTCCTAATCAAAGAATCATTCAGTGATATGACTGGAAAAGACCTCTTGGGTCATCTGTTTCAATCTTTTTGCATATAGCAGATTTTTTTTTTCACTGCTACTCTGTGTCCTGAAGGTGTATGTGTGCAGACAAGAAAGATTATTATTCTCTTAATAATAACAGTACTCATAGACTACTGGACTCAATGAGTCCACTACTCAGAGGTCAGGAGATTTTGTACTCTCTTGTGTTTTCAGTCCTTTCTCTCAGCCTTTGATAATCTAGGAACTCTCTTTAAAAAGGAAGAATTTAATAATTACAGATAGAGGGTATCATAAAGGAGCTGACTTAAAATTACACTGGAAACTGTAATATAGTCATTTTGTAACTTGAGAGATTTTTATTTGTAATTTAAATATTCTAGTCATATGATTGGTTGATTTTTTTTTCACTTTTGAAGATAAATGTTGGAAATAATGAAAATTACATTCTTGTTAACAGCGTCATCGTCTCTGAGGATGATATGGCAGTCAAGGTTGATCATTCAATTCCAAACATAATTCAGTATTTAACTTAACATAAGTCTGCTTTCAGGAGCTGATTTTCATTTTCATTGGTTTGTTGTTTAGCCTCAAACTTGAAGCCAAAGACATAATCCAAAATAATAGAATCACAGAACCACAAAACCAAGAATGGCTGAAGCTGGAAGAGACCTCTGGAGGCCATTTAATCTAGCACCCTGCTTAAGCAGTGCTGACTAGAGATGGTTGAGATATTCCAGTCCCTTAAACCTTTTAGTGACCCTTTGCTGAATACACTTGAGTAGCTCCATATCTCTTAGCCTAGCACTGGACCCAGTATTCCAGGTGAGGCCTCACTGATGCTGAGTGGAGAGGAAGGATCACCTTCCTTGACCTGCTGGCAACGTTCTTGCTAATGCAGAATTTAATTTTCTCACAGCTGTATAACAAAACACAAATCAATCAGATGGTGAAGGGCACCCTCAGATTATTTCATTTCATGTGTGAGGTTTGTTTTAATTCAAAATGCAGCATTTGATCAAATATCAAAATGATATTTTATGATTTTATGATTTTTATTCATGATCAAATGATTTAAGCATACAGGTCTGGGATGTTTCTGGTGAATCAGACCACTTTTTTATGTATTAGGAAAAAAAATCTTGTCAAACAAAAGTAAAATATGAAGATTATATTTTTTCAGGTAACAAAGAAATACTGAAGTGTGAAAGTAATGTATTCATTTCCACGTCCAGCAGGAAGAATTGTCTAACAGTTACAGATATATTGCATTTACTATCACACGATTTCCCCTGTTTTCATAACACTCTCCTCAGCCTCTGACGGTGGTTTAGTCCACAATTATTTTCTCAGTTCTTCATCATGTCTCCCTAGCTCACAAGCTCTTGCTTCTAAACTGTCTCTCTTCTTCCCTTTCAGCCCTGTGTGCATCCCTTCTATCTGGTTGCTCCTATTTTTACCTTGTTTACTCTTTCTCCCTTATCTTCTCTCTTCTTTCTATTCTAATTTTGTAATTATTCTTAAATGCAGCCTCTTTTTTCTTCTCGTTCAGTGGAACAAGCAGAGCAGTGATACAAGAAAGTCTCCCTAGCATAGCATGGGATTGGTAAACCATCTTTTACACACTGAAAGCGTAACAGGCTTTGGCACCCTCAGTTTGGTAATTATTTATGTGCATTAAGAATTGTGAGGAGATGAAGTGTTTTTAGCAAGGATCAAACCCTGTGAGAAGTAGTGGGAAAACAAATCAGTCTCTACTCAGCATATGCAAACGGAGTTTGGAGAAGTACACAGTGTTTTTGCTAAAGAGAGTAGAACCTGGTGAATAATTTTCTGCCTCTATAATGACATATTGCAGCGTTTTTTCTGAAGAATTTTGGATTTTGTTTGAAACATGGGCTAAACAGCACCTTATCAGCAACACTGGATGAAATGTTACTGAAAAATGTGAACTTGAGATTTTTTTCCTTGTATATACTTGGCTTTCTTTCTGGTTTTGTGCCCAAGTTATTTAAACGTAACAAATTTACCACACAAATCTGAGCTATGTAATAGGAAATGGTAAATATCTTTAACCCATAATTTCTGTCTCTGTTTGTAAAAAACTTGTTGATAATATTTAAATATTATTTTAAGTATTATATATAACTTTTAATTTTATATTCTTAATGCAGTTGTCCAGAGAATGACACTTTCATTTTGCAATGATTTCTTAATCTTAAAAATGGTTATTTTTTTTTTTCCCATCAAAGCAAATAAAATACCTTTGGAAAGTATTTAAGAGGTGCAATTTCTTGCATATTTTCAAATTGGAATGGGATCTTTCAGTTTGAGGAGAATAAAAAAAGTAATTAAAAAAAATTTCTATAAGGAACTCAGTAGTCACCTCTAATGAGAAATAAATTCACACACTTTTCAATCTCTTGATCAGTGCACTGGTCCAGGATAGAGGAAATACAAATTCAAACCACTGATCTTCTTGTATCAGAAGGATCTGATATGGGAAGTTTTTTGCTGGAGAAAAGGTGACATCTGAGTTACTCCATGCTCAGGATGAATGCTTTGGTCAGTTGGCCAATAAGGCATGGTAATCTCTTTCTCATAATCCAAAAGAAATTTCTAAAAATCAATAGGATCTTTGAAAGAATGGGATTTTGACTTGATTACAAATGCTCTGATTTTTTTTTCCTTTAGATTATGTATGTGCTATTCTGCCTCTTAAAAGGACACAGATCAATTCCTCTCAGAACACCATGGAAGAATATGCCTCTCTCACAGCCACAGTCATCTTCATTTCTGAGTGAACAAAAGGAGGATTTATTTGAGTTCTATAGAAAAAGAAAACAAAAAATTACATAGCTGAATGGTGCCTGTGAATAGGACAGAAAGTTCTCTTGTGCAGCCTAATGCCTTGTGTAGCTAAGCATTTATTTGATTCATCTCATTGTCGAAGTTTTAGTGACAGTGGTTGGATGAGAACAAATATGAGTGAAATGAAACGTTTCCTTTCCAGTGCCCGAAGTGGCAGAGAAGAAGATGCAGATGTGAAGTTTACCTATTTCTTTTTCTTCCTCAAGCACTGAACTTTTGCTTACTTACTGTATTATGTATTTGGGAGCCTTTACCCTACCAGCCATCTTACTCCTAACAATAAGATGTTATCTAACTGGAGAGGACTGTGTGGAGATTTTGGGGAATTTCCATCAAATGAACTCTAGCAGAACGAATTAGACAAATGTGAAAGATCTGGGTACAGACAGGTCTCTGAGGTAGAGCGTGGACTAAATAAACTCCTGAGGTCCCTTTCAGTTGCAATATTTGGTAAGGAAGATGATAAGTAAGTTACTAACTCTTCCTTTACTTATCCAATTGTTTTATTTTTGTTTGGAGTATGGGCAAAACAACATCTCATCCATAGATGAAAACCTGATGAACTGTTCCAACACAGAGGCATAGAGTTTCAGCCTTGCAAAACGGAAAACCACACCTCTTTCTGACATGTTAATCAATCCTTTCTTCTAGGTAAGGATTGCCTCTCTATTTCTCTTCTGCTGGGCTGATGAATAAGTGAACTGGTATACATCTCAGCTACTTGTCAGGTTGGTAACAACCTTGTCAATGCCTTTCACTAGGCTTTCATGGATCCAAAAGCTGTCCTCAGTACTCCATTTGCAAGTGCTCAAATTAAATCATTCAGGACTGTCAGAGAGAAGGGGATTTCTTACCTTTACACACACACCAAAACATAGTTACAGAGCTGCTCTTGTAAAGCACTAGTCACTGATTCTCCTATGTTAACCTGTAAGCGTTCAGGTAGAAGTGTGCTTTGCAAACAGGTGGAAGAGTCACTTTCCCAGCTGCACATTGTCAGCTCTCCTCAGCAGTGATTATCGCTCTCTTAAATCTCTCAGTAGAGCTGCTCATGTCAAAATTGCAAAGTGAGTTTAAGTTAAAGGGTTTAAATACAAGATTTTTCCTAAATCAGAACACTCAGGCTGTCTTGGCTGCAGCAGAGCTAGCATACCAGAGTGATGGTATACTCTGCCTGGGAGTCAGAATGGACAAAGGCAGTGATAAACAGCTGGAGATTTCCATAAGGTAATGCAGATTTAGAAAAGGATGTATGTCCAAAGCATAATGATACATTGTCATATTGCAAGCAGTGTATTTCTTTTCCCTTTTTGTTAACCCTTAGCTTTCCCTCCTTCCCCAGTATTGTACTTTTTCTTTGCTAAACCAGCTGTTTGTGCTGCTGTGTACTGAAGCAGCTAGCCACATTCAGTGATTTAGAGAGAAATGCTTTATCCATGGTTACTGTATTGTTTATGTTAGGCTTATATGCTCTTAGATCACCTGGGAGGCTTAGAGAGATTCTTGATTGCATTACTGTTGAATTAAGAGGCCACATGGAGTTTTTCCTGAGTTTATGCTTATACATTGGTTTACTGCTGGCTACAGAAAGATGGGCACAATGCCTGCTTGTACCAAGCTTACCCACTGAGTTTTGTTTAGTGACCCTGAACTGGAAAAGTTAGTTTTCACTAAATTAGCACTCCACTAATGTGGTACTATTCCATCTTGATGAAGAATTCATGTCGAATTAAAGCATTGCTGAAACACAACTTTTTTCTTCCAGGATCTAATTCACAGCATGGGCTCATGTCTCTGAACCCATAATGCTGATGGGAAGGAAGGATGGAAGAAGGAAATCTCATCCAGATCTTGCATCAAAGCATTAGTAACAGGAAAGAGTGCCTACAGAAGTACTTTCACTAGCCGGAGTGAACTAACTTGGCAGATCACAAATTCAAAAAGAAGGAGTCCTCCTCCGTGTTGTTTTTATTTTCCACAGTCTTGTCTGCACAGTCCTTGTTCAGCTCACCTTGACATTTAGCTGTGGCTTTTGTGAGTTACTTAATTTCAGTAGCTCAGCAAAAATGCTAACAAAACTCTAGACCAACTGTAGCTTATCAGCTTTTTGCCAAGCTGATAAATAGAATTGGCTCAGCAAGGTATCCTCCAAGCCATATAACACAAGGGAGGGAACAATGCAGACAAGACCAGGGGAATAAACAGTGAAACTGTCACTTCTGCTGGCAGAAAGTTCTTCAAGCATCTCTGCTGTTCAGTGAAATGTACGAGAAGATTTTAAAAAGGTGGCACTGCTCCTTATTGCCTGGGAGGTCACCCAAGTCCTATCAAAATAATTAAGATTTCATACTTATTTTAATGACAACTAGTTCAGGTGTTGTATAAACAGACTGGTAAATCACTACTAGTAAGTTATTAACATGCAAATGAACTTTGATCTTTGGCATGGGTGTATATTATTCAAGGATGGTGAGTAGTTAGAAATCAAATGCACACTCCAGATTTATAAAGCACTTTGTATGGATCTAAAAACCTTCATGCCCACATCTCAAAGTAATGACTTAAGAATTGCCTGTGATTAGACATCATCACTACTAATTATTTGTTAAGTTTCATTCCATTTCTCTACATTTGTTTTGATTAATCGGCTTGATTTTTGTAAGGTATTGAAACATAATAAGTATCTTAAAAGTAAATGTATAAGCTTTTAAATATTACAGACAGACTTGTTCTTCAGGTAGTAAACTGGAGTGTTAATAACCTCCCTTTGCTACAACTTAAAAGCCTTCTGTGTGGAACCGGCCTGAAAGAGCTCTTTTCTTTCACACCACCACTTTAATTTCTTTCTATTTCTTGACTTTCTCAGCTCTTTTATCTCACGGTATTAACAGCTGACAAACAGCAGAAATTCAGCGTTCAGTGCAGATGAGAGAACCAATTATTGCACACCACTTTCGGTGTGATAGCCTCTTGCTAGCTGTTATGAAGAAAGTTAACTCTGTCTCAGCTTAACCCAGGACACCCTATTATGTTCTTTTTCTCTTTGCCATGTTAGTTAACACTTGGACCCTATGTTTATACTGTATATGGTCATACCAAAAAAATATAGCATTACACTTACATGATTCAAAGGGCTGATAGGTAGTTTTAGGACGAATACTGCAAACTCAACTTATTATGTGTTCTACTTCTCACTGGACTTTTCACCTCATACAAACCTGAGCATGCTATGTATTATTATCCTGGGTGCCTGGAAGCCATCTAAGATAAACAACAGTAAGATGTGGAGATGGCTAAGATATTTAGGACTGAAGTGGCTGGAGATCAACACTTGTTCTTAGACATAACGAATTTCCTATTATGCTCCTGCCCCTAAAAACCTCCCTAGTAAATTGTACTTGGCACTTAGCTCAATTGTACTATAAATTAGTTTGTATTCATCAAGATTCTATGTTTGTTATTTAAGCTGGCGGCTCGTGTAATTCAAACCATGTAAGCTAATAATTTAATTTGTGATATTTTTGTGTTTAATGTATGAAAGTGTTATTATTCAGTATTTTGGCATACGTTTGCAGTAATAGTCACTCTGGAAGCTACTTTAGTGATGTTTAATGTCATTATGTGTTTCGTCATTGTTAATTTCATCCTTTAAATAATTTAAGGAGTCACTGCAAATAAAATTCTGCATGTCTATTAATATGGAGATTGAAAATAGTAAATCAGTGTCTTTACTGAGTTGCCTTTCAAATTCTGTTTCCGTTTCCTTATACAACTCTTCCTTCTTTTCCTTCTCTTCTATGCATTTCTGTACATGTCCAAATAGTAAGACTAGGAGTTCTGGATGCCTCTGTGTGTGTGTGTGTTATATGAAGTAAACTGGAATTTTCAGTAGCTCAAGCTCTCCAGCACTGCTAACTTGATCTCTAAAGAATACTACTGAATGCTTTTGTATAGACTGCATACCTGCCCAGAGAAATCCACATTACTCTTGGATTCACGGCATTTAGCTCTAACAGGATATGACAATGAAAAATGAGGATGCCTTCACTCTGCTGGGAGCTCTCCTCATCTTTTAACCTCACTGTAGTTCTACATTGAACAGTCTGAAGGAAGTCCTGCCCTGTGGCACAAGTTTATCTTTTCTTTTTAGCTAGAAATAAACCCTTTTCCTTCCAGTAAGGTAAACTCCAGAACTGATAACAAACTCAATCACATTCTTATTTTTTCTCAGGTTATTGAAACTATCCTTAAAAAAACCAATAAATTAGGAGTGACTTTTCAGTTGGTAAGCTTACTGCATCAGCTTCCTAAAGGTATGATTAAATTGTTCCAAAATGCAACAGCACTAAGAGCTCAGGAAATGTTATACAATTAGTATCTGTAATTGTGTGTCATGGATGCAAGAAAGGTAACAAGCGGGATTTTTAATAGCTGTACTGGAAGTTAAAGAAGATTTTGATTGGAAGTTAACATAACACTCTTGAAAACAGCAGCATAACTCACAGCCTTCATGCAGATGTACAGCTCAGCAAAATATCCTAAATAAATATTCAGATATGTTTTCTATCTTAAATATAACACAAATATCCACATAAAAACAGATACCCTAAATCTAAACTTAAATACTCATATGCGGATATATATGTACATAAATGTGTCTGTGTCTTTGTTTTTATCTCTATGTGCTTGTGTATATATATGTAGTGATTTGTGTCTTTAAACTGCTGCATTGCAAATAAATGCATAGGGGTGAAAAACTGCCTGCACAAACTGGAAAATGCACCAGCAGATAAAGAGCATGCAAGCTGAAAATATTTCCTTTTGTGGCAATAATAATGCTGTAACAGCTCTGTCAATAAATAGGTTGTAATTCTATTATATCTTTATGTAGCTGGGTAGATTTACACAGCAATATTTAAAATTAGCACATGCACGTGGTGTGGTTACATTTTGCTGCTATTACCTCTTGGGTGAATAAAAGACAATAATTATTATACTAGAGTAACATTTTCATGAAATAGTAATCCCAGTTTCATTCCAAATTATTGGACTGAAATTATCTTTAGTATAAAGAACATTATCTTAGCAGACACACTTGGTAGTGAGTAAACGTTGCAAAATACGTAACATTATTTACTCAGATAACTGTACTTGGGTACTTTCACTTGACCTGAATGCTGGCTGAAGAAATATAAACAGAGCCTAACGAGCAATGGCAAAATGTGAATTTGCTGGAAGGCTTCTACTGGAAGAAATGAGAGCTCTGTGATGTCTCTTCATATTTCCAGTCTTTAATGATCTAAAAGAACAAAGAGCATATCAATGAAATTCAGCAATAACCAGTCTGATATTACATGGAGAGGAATATTGAACACAGCCTAAACAGAGATAAAACAAAGGGAAGAAATGTTAGAATCATGGCGGTACACAGTAATACGAAATCAGACACAAAAATGATGCAAATTAACATATATACAGCTGAAGTAGTTTTCATCATGCTGGATACTACTAGAAAGTATTGAGACAACATGAAAAATGACACCAGTCAACCAGAGGAAGCATTTAGACGGAGGGACACGCTTTCCACAAAGGAGGGAAAGAAAAACAGAAGCGAAAACACACCAGTGTTGAAACTATGCTTGTGAACAATATGTGTTGATGTTTTTTTTCAACAACAGCACAGTGCTCTGTCCCATCTACAAAGCTATTTTTCCATTGCCACTCTGATCTATTTAGATTTTGAGCTCTTCAGAGCAGGGACTGTATTTTTACAGAAAGCTTGAGTGAAGCAAGATTTCCAAGATACTATCATGCCATCAACATAGGTGTTAATAATTATGGTTCAGTGTGGTTTCTTCCTCACACATTATCACAGCATTACCTGATGATAACCTTGACACCACACAGGCATATAAAATAAACCTGTAGTTGACTTAACATAATTATTATTTTTTTAAATGTATATTGTATGTACCTCTAGATATTAATCCTTTGTAATTTGTACTTGCCAGGCAGTAAAAGCCTTTTTGATTTTGAGTAGATTGGTAAACAGTTTTTTTCCATAGTAAAACAATTTCTTAGTATTCAAAAATGGTTCCTGTTTGACATTAAGATTAAATCAAAACCTTTTGAAATTTAAATTATAGTGGCAAAAATAAAGCGAGAAACTTCAGGATGCTGGAGGACAGCCATCATCGACACAATTTTTTAGGCCATGGGAAAAAGAGTTTCAAATTTCTTCCCTTGTGAATTTGAAGTTGGAGATGTTTATTCTGCAAAGGATCTCTTTACCTGACTATTCTGAAATTGAAATCTTTCTGGCTGGAGGTCTTCACGATTTCACGAATAGGAGACTAGCTATGTCTAAAGTGTAGTAAAAAGGGTACCCTGCCAGGCTAAAGATGAACTAGGTCAGGACTTCAAAAGGCTTTTTGCTCATGTTTCTCTCCTTCACATCCATTTTTGTTCCATTCACTGTTTGGCTTCCTCCCAGATGTTTCTCTGGACTCCTACAGACATGTATAAACACGGTGGATAAACTTGGGCATCTAAACTGCCCCTTGATATTAGTTTTAGGCAACTGACGTCGCCCACGTACAACTCAGAACAGTAACCTAATCACTGTGCTAAAATCTTTTCTAATGTGGCACTGTTTTGGACTACAATTGTTCCCCAGAACTCTATCTTAGAAATATCTGAACTTTTTTATCCAAACTTCCATGAAAACTGGTGAATCTTTATCCAAACACACACACTCAAATAACCTGATAGACCCAAATACAGATACAAATAACTAATTAGTGTAAAGAAACAAAGAAAAAAACATTCCTCCCCAGTTCCAGGGGACAGACCAAACAAAATAAATTGACGAATTTTTCTCATAGCTTCCTGCTTTCTTCTCTGTCCTCATTTGCTGTACCATTGCAATAGGAAAAAGAATCATTCACTCTAATTTAATAAGTGACATTCTAATATATGAGATATTGCAACTGCCTAGCAAATACTCTTAGGCTTTTCAGCTCTTTTATTTCCCTCTGTTAGGCTAGAATGGGAGAGTTGCTCTGAAGAAAGGTGTTAACAAAAAAAATCATAAGATTATAGTGGATGACAGTTCACAAATATTAAATATATTTCCCCCAACACCCCAAACTTCCATCTCTTCTATTTCCACATATAAACGATCTTAAAACAAATTACAGAAAAGTAGAGTAGAGGTCATATTCCACACCACAGCAAAAATCACATCAGCCTGCAGGATTAGACCTATAGGAATGATATATAAGCTGCTAAATGGATTTGTGTATAGCTATGGACACACTGAAATAATTTATGCTTTCTCCAGATTCAAACTATTTCTTTGTATACATCTCAGGGGGGTCCATTTGCTGGATGAAATCTTCTTAGTATTTATTCTTTGTAATCTGATATTTGGGGAAATATCTGAGTGATTTATTACTAGCTCCCTAGGAGTGACCCATAGCAATGCACAGTGCGGAAGAGGGCAGGATGCAGCGTCTGCCAAGCAGCATGTCTGCAGCAGTCAGATCTGCTGGGGAGAAACAGACTGTAAGTGCACGCATCAATAGGGCAAACATATTCTGAAAAGAAAATGAAACTAAGCATATTCCAAAACGACATGAGTAGCTGGCTATATCAACAGACTAGAACTCAAGACCTTTCTCCACTAAATGACCTCCAACAAGTCCTCTTGCTTCTTTTTCTCTTACATCTATAAAACAAGGATTACAACGAGACTTATGAACATAAGTAATAACAGGCTGCAAAAAAGCCAAATGTTTGGAATAAATAGAAGTGTTATCTTGAAAGTGCAGGATGCTCTCTTTGTCCTGTTCCGGCGTAGTTATGAGGAACTGCACCGTACATCGAGGCACACTTTTAGGCATCATACCTTGAGAAGAGTTTTGAAAAAGGTATTAAAGAAAGATTGAGAGGACTGGAATTACTTATTTAGAGAAGACTAATCAAGTATAAGATAACAACCTTCAGTCACTTGACGCGCTGCTGTGAAAAGAATGTATTCTGTGTTCTGATGGACAGAACCAAAAAATAGTGTCTAAATTTAAGAAAATGAGGGTTAGATCAGTCCACAGAAAAGCTTCTTGAACATAAGGATAGCTAAGTAGGAAGGAAGAAGCAGGAATGAGAAATATTATTTGAAAAATATTCCAGAACATTTCCAGGAAAGTTGCATTCTAAACTTCTTATGAACGAGGAATACAGGCAATATTACACATACCAGGCTGACTGAATTACAGCTGTTGCTCAAGGTCCTATTATCCATCATATAGACATTAGATATCGTGCTATCACCTTCCAGGAGTGGGTTTATAGCCTAGCCAACCCTGAACTGAGTCCTGGGTTACAGATCCCAGGATAACAGATGTTACATGTCATCAAATCTATCCTGGGATGTCTCTCTGAAAATCTGTGAAATTCTCTCACCAAAATGGCTTTGAACTATCTTCTTCAAAAAAGGTATTATTTATTTTTCCATTCATCAGGACAAAGCATGTTCCTGTCAGCTTTTTCTGATTTATCCTAGATGGCCTGTTTTATCCCGCAGCATTCGATACGACCGTTCTTCAAATAGATCACTGATTTTGACGTCCCTGTTTCAGTCTTGACTAAACAGCTTGTCTCCAAGTGTGGATCATAGAGCAGAACTGGGCAGGCTCCTGTTGATAGGCTCACTATGATAAAAAAAAAAAAAAAAAAAAAAAAAAAAAAAAAAAGGGAGTTTCTTAGGTTATGATGAACTCAAGATTTTTTAAAGTTTTCTCAGGGTGGAGGGGAGTGTGAAAGGAGTCCAGAGTCACCAGTAGCAAACACCCCTGCAGAAAGAGCTCTCTTCTGAACTTGTTCCAACAGGTCCATGTCTTTCCTGTGCCAAGGACTCCAGAGCTGGACGCAGTACTCCAGGTGGGATCTCACAAGAGCAGAGTAGAGGGGGAGAATCACCTCCCTCGACCTGCTGGTCACACTTCTTTTGATGCAGCCCATGATATGGTTGGCTTTTGAGGCTGCAAGTTCACATTGCCAGCTCAAGTTGAGCTTCTCATCAACCAGCACCCTTAAGTCCTTTTTCTCAGGGCTGCCCTCAGTCTACCCTCTGCCCAGCCCGTATTTGTGCTTAGAATTGCAGACAATGATATACAGTTTGTGTAATGTACAGAATCATTCATTGTTTCTTATTTAAGTGTGCCATAACCATTTCGTTTTATGCCCCAAGTTTACAGAGAAAGTGAATGACCATTATGATTCACTATTTTGAGACCTCCATCGTGTTTGTTTGTACTGTTTCTCTTAGAGGCTGCAGCCTGTTTCTTTTATAGAAGCTGTCCTTGTCGTATTATTTCTATATCTTTCTAGTCCAATTCTGTTCTTTGTTTTGTTTTGTTTAACTCTTGCTGTAACTTCAGCTCCTTGAAAAATGCTTCCATATCACAAGAGACCAAAATTATTTCTAATTGTGGATACAAAATCAGTTTGTACAGTGTTGTAATGATACTGCCTCTGTTGTTGATTGACCTTTTCCTAGTTTCTCTTCTGCTCCATCCTGGTTTTAGAGAGTTTTCTTCTTTCATGATCATAGCAGCTAGAGACTTCTCTCTTCTCTATTTGTATAATGCAGAAAACACCAATTAACATATTCTCTTCCATAGCCTGCTAAGATAGCAGGTTCTCCTAGAGGACTTTGTTACTGCCATAGGTGAGACCCTTTCTCTGAGCTCCTTCCTCACAGAGTAGGTAAAAAAGTCTTAGTGGACTTCATGGCTGTCCTGAGTCACTAGAGAGTGTCAGAATATAGTCCCTCTTACCATTTGCTGAGCTCTAAAACAGATAACTGCGTGTAACTATCTATAAATTGGATAACTTGTCACTGACATTTTTTGTGTGAGGTGTACTTAACTATTTTGTTAAAATGATATTTATTTGGTGATTTTCACACTAATGAAGTAGAGAATATTTTCCAATCTCCACTTGCAGTTCCTATTTTCAAATCAATTTAAGTAAGCACTAGAAAAGGGAGTATATTTTATGTATTTTGGGTCTGTCCTTTGCCAACAAAAGTGCTGATTGGTGTATCACAAATCCTACTTTTGTGAAATCCCTCTTCCCCAAAAGGCATATCTTTTGGACAAATAAAGCCGTATGATTAAGTTTATGAAGGAAAAGAGTAGGATAATAAATTAATAAGATTTCCAGCTATTACAGCAGTGAGCCAACTTCACTGCATTTCTCAGTCATTGCAATTGCTATCACCAGGAAGGATTTTTTTCTGTATTTCTTGCATTTTTTGCAGCCTTTGTCATCAAGCTGATGAACTTAATTCCAGTGCCTTGTATATTTCTTGAATTACAGTAGTGTGCCCTGTCCCCTGTCCTTTCTAGCTTTCCATCATTTTTGAATAGCTGGGAACTCTTTTTTTTAAGTGTTGTAACTTTACCTCCTTGTAAAATGCTCCCATATCACAGCATCTCTCTCCACAAAAAAAAAAAAGTGACTAGGAGGAGCTCTTTTTTATATGATGTGAGCATAATTTAGAAATTTGAAAGGTGGAGGCTCATATCTAAGTTATTCCTTTTGCCTGACATAAATCTTTGTCTTATGTGCAGGTAGATAGAAAGGAAGAGAAAGAAGGAGGATATTCTGGGCTTCAGAACAAAAGGGGAATGAAAATAGTGCCAAAGACCCTTGGTGTTAAATATGGAGAAGATAGTCGAAAAAGTCAAGGGTTGCCAGACACTGAGAGCAGGGAAAGAGTAGGGAAAAAAAAGAGAGAGAATTAAGCATGCAATTGTCTATGTATGTGTACTGCCACACAAAAGCATCATCATTCTCTTAAGGCCACAGGTATATACCAAACCTTTGCCTCAACCATTATGAAAAAAATCTCCTGATGTTTCTGCAGAAATGGTACATTTGGCTAGAACAGGCATCCATAATAAGCCATCGTTCTATAACATCTTGTGTTTCTGGAAGCACATACTGTACAAAGAATAAGTAAACAATTACAATTCTTTGGGCAGTGAGAAGGTCCCACCCTCAGTACTGGAACTGTATTATTTCTAAGGATTCATAGAATTCATGAAACATTGCTATTTGATACAGAGAAATAGAGGCAGTTGCAATGAGTTTCTACTACAATGTATCTAATAGGTGCTTTTTGCTTTGGCTGTTAAATATTTTTCACTGTACATGATTTCAAGAACAGTCCTTCTGGAAAACAGTAAGACATCTATTAATTCAAAAAGCCTTGATTTTCAGCAAAGTGATTGTCTTTAAACATTTCACCTGAAGTAAAATATATTAACCTCTCCACCCCTCTCCTTTTTATCTTCATAAGCTCCAAGAAAATGTTGCCATGAAATTTTTAAAACAGCTCAGTTTACTGTGGATTCATTTCAGCTCACTCCCAAGCAAGAGATATTGTCCTAGAAGTTCAGAAGCATTCTGAGCACTAAATAGTAGCAGTTGAGAAAAAAAGAAATTGGGGTTAGTACCCTGTTGTTCACCCACTCTTTCCTACCAAAATGTGTGGAGACTGAAAGCTAAAGGAGAGAGAGTGCAGAACTGAAATTTTTCAAAGTAAGGTGAAAAAGTTAAAATTAATCTTTATTTTCAGTATTCTTCTTACCCGGACTCCGTCTATCTTCTCTGTATGCTTAATGACCTGTGGTTTCCTAGTCTCAAAATAACTGCTTATGACATGTACTTACTAGCCGGGTCCCACTGCCTACAATGTAAAAGCAGTAGCACTGATTAAAGATTTTTTTCCTTTTATGTTTTTTCCTTCTTTTCCTTTTTAGAAAAACTCTCAGCAAAGAAATTATGTCCTCAAGTGGTTTTGTTCTTAACATTAAAGAAGAATCAGAGTTCATTTGTGTTACAATTTAATTGTGAGAATTTTGTACACAATATGAAGAAATTTTTCCCATTTTTATCTTACAAATATATTAAGAAAATCTGATCAGCTCTGTCCAATAAAGATTCAGTGGACATGAGGGCATATACATCTTCTAACATGCCCATGAGTGTCTCATAACTTGCATGTGCTTCCCTTTCACTATGAAGACTCTTGAAGGTTTTCATGTGTGAAATAAGCCCATAACTCACTGATTATGATCTTCTGCTGAACACAAATATGCTATTACTTCTGAGAGCTTTTAAATGTTAATTGTAGGATTTGAAGAATATTTGTACAGCCATTTTCCCACAAAAAAAATTTCTGTCTTTCGTTTTTAATGTCAGAAAATTATATGTGACTGAGTATTTACAATGAGATTAACAGCTTCAAATTTAAATTTTCATTTCATTTCTTGTTTATAAAAACTTGTTTTTTTGGTGGAAATTCACAGTAAAATGAAGACGATAATACGGTAAATTCACCCTTTCTTAAAAAAAGAATTTAAATAAAAAAGGAATTTTTATTAAGTGTACAAAGAATGATACTACCCTCAATGCAATCTCTGGAACATAGAGGGCACTGTTATATTAATGAAAATAACATTTTATACACTGAACCATTTAGAATTGCTTTTAATGTTAGGAACTAAAGCACAAGTATGTTACAACATAGCGATAGTTACAATTATAGTTGCTCCTGTCTACAAACAAGCAGTTCATAGAAAATATAAATGGAATCACATATGCAGAGTATTTTTCTTGAATGAGTAAGAAATAAAAATCTCTATGTAGAGATTACTTTTCTTTACTATTATTATTATTTTTTTGAGTAAGGTTTGCCCTTTATACTAGTAAATTATATGGTTTTAAAACAGCTTCATACTATCCTAACTTGCAGAGACACATCCTTAATCCTCCTAACACATTTTGGAAAGGATATTTAGTACATAACTGGTAGATCACAAAGTACTTTGCACACTATGGACTGTCACTATTTTACACATAGAGAAACTGAGTAATTTTGCTTCTGCTCTACTGGCTTCCTGAGCAAGAAGACTGCTCATAGCAGTGACAGAGTTCATTGATGCTATCATCTTAACCTTCCCCTGCTGCCCACAAGCAACAGTAATACTTGAAGAAGAGCAACTTTATGCAGACTGTTTTCTTGCATGACCATGCTTTATTCTGTGCTCTGGAAGACTGCAATTAAGAACTACACTTGTAGGTGTGAATACAGAAAGTAGGCAGCATTTGTGAGACTGTGACATAGGCAGAGAATAGTAAGTTTTCTGGTTGGGGGAGTTAAGATCATCTAAGAGAGAAGTCTGAAGACCACACTCGAAGATCTTTGGAGTTGGCTGCAAAACCAGTTTTGGAGCAGCACTGCCTCCTGAGGAGGGTCTGGGCTGGGTCTCAGTAGACATTGTACTCTGCCACTGGCTAGAAATTTGTTTGGAACTACTTTGACATTTCAGGTCCACACTGCATTTGTTATTCAGTTTCGCTTGAAAACAATCCTCACACAGGCTGATGTTCATTGCTTCAGGGGCAAAGATGCTAATGTTCCCACAACTGTTGAAATACTGAGAAGAAAGATAATGCCTTCTTTGGCATCATCTTGTGTCTTGTAGCCCAGTCTACCTTTGTGTGTGCTTGTTTAATTGAAAATGTTGAAACAAGTAAACAAGTTTTGAACATTTTAGTTCACTCCATTATGGAGAGAGCTTGGTGACTTTAGTATATAAGTCAGTCTGGAAACTCCTTTGACAATTGTCATGAATCTTATGAAACACATGAAGTCGCAAGAAACCACATTTTCCTAGCAAATCACATTAAAGGTAGAACTAAGACAATGGTCTGGGATTTATTTTAGTTAGAACTTCCTAAGTACCACCATATAACACACCTAGTAGCACTGACTCTTTCTTACGCTGAAAAACAGTGACTGGGTGATTGGACCTATTTGCTTGATGTTATTCTGTTGCTTGCAGGCAGCCTGTGATTAATAACAAATATCCAGCTTCCATTATTTTTTATACTAAGTACTTAATTACTTTTATATAAGTATATGTATATATTTATATACTCACATATAATATAAGTATGTTTAAGTACTTAAATAAATGGAGGTATATTTATATCTGGTCAGTCAAAGGTGATTGCTTTTCTTTTAAGCCCAATTGATTACGAAAGCAGCCATAGCCAATAAATGAAGAGGACATAATATTAATACCAAAATTGTTGTTTAAATATGTATCAGCTGGCTAAGGATGCTGCTGCATATGGAAAATCATGTCATCAAAATTAATTGAATATGACTTGAAAAAAAAATCTGCTGCTTCTTTGGTCCAATTCCTATGATTAAATCTTAAAATAATCCTTCTTTTGAGACCTTTGGTACAGTTAAGAACTTGTAGTGCCGTAAGCCACAGTGTTGTCATGAAACCAACTATCAATGTTGATCTCTGCTACCAAGTACCAGAGTCTACTCTTGCTATTTCCATCTGAGACCATATTTTTCTCTGTCTAGTTACCTTTTATAGAATAATTGCTGTGCTGTATATGAAGATTATACTGAAAAACTCTTCTACAATTGTGTGTGAACATGTATATGTACTGAAGACAAGAGCTAAAAAGGTAACTTTTTAACTGAAACTTTAGAAAACTGAATATATTTGACTTTTGTCTGTCATTGTAAAAACAATTACTATGGTCCTACTGTGAACACAAACTTTGTTGTTGCCTAAAAATAGACTAGGACTAGACATTAATCAAATTAATCTCATTTTAGAAAGATATCTAGAAATCAATGACGTTAAAAAGTGACATTCATATTTAGAATCATAGAATGGTTTGGGTTGGAAAGGACCTTAAAGATCACCAAGTTCCAACCCCCCTGCCATGGGCAGGGACACCCTCCACTAGACCAGGTTGCTCAAAGCCTCATCCAGCCTGGCCTTGAACACCTCCAGGGGTGGGGCACACAATACGACAATATGTTGTAGTCACATAGTCCATGTTGAAAGCTAGTTATTGTTACAAATTCATTACTGTTAACATGTAGTTATTCTGAATTTTGATACCCTTGCATTTTCCAAAGTAAACTGAAAAAGTTTCCACGAACATCTCTAAAAACAATCTTCCAGATAATTTTGATACATAACATCATTCTTGTACTATCAGTTTCTGCAGTCAGGTGATTGACTAAAAATAATTTTGTGAATTCTGATCAAGTAATTTTCCGGACATTTGTGATAACACAGATAAGTTCAAAAATCAAGTTAAAGAAACCTCCTACATTTAAACTGATTTTATGAATGGCATCTGGTCTTGTAATATTGGGAGTATGACTGTGATTTTGAAATGCTTAGAGTTATTTTCTGTAGATTCGTGCAACAAATAAAAAATGTAGCTCCATACAATTTATGGGTATATTTTATAAATGTGTTTATTGAAGAGCTTTTAATGTGTAATTCATACAAGCTTCAATTCATTCCAAAATTACCAGAAGTTATGTTTTCTTTACAGTATTTTTTATTCTAAATATCAAATAATATTCTTTTTTCCCTGTCTCTGTCTCAAAATATCACTTCTCCAAATAAAAGATATTCAATTTCAGGTCAGGAAGGACTTTTGAGAAATTGCATAACCTAGACTAATGTTTTGTAACTCAGAATCCTACTTAAGAATCAGTGGGAGCTCCGCTAGAAGCAGTGAGAAGGACTAAAGAAGAATGATACTTTCTTACATCTTGGAAGACTGTAAAATATTGGACCCAAATATTTGACACAGCAGATTTTTTTCCCTGTCATAGTTGTGGCATGTTTTCAAACTCACTGATATATTTGAACTCTACACTACACGATACTTTTTCCAAATATGAAAAACTGCAAGACATCGTACCTTAACCATGTCACAGGTGTAAGACTAAATATTTCCTTTTCAGAGCTTCTGGACAAGATGTAAAAGAAATATTTCTCAAGCAACAGTGTAAATCTAATCCTAGTTCAAAAAAAATCCCCTGGAAGTAGCTGAAGGAGCCAGACGTATCTGGTGTCGAGAGTGAGTTAGGTGCCTTAGAACTAATTAACTGTTACAGACTGGGGACACATGAGAAAACATTCTTCATATGGTTTGGAAGAATTATACATACAAACTGGCAAGCCTTTTGAAAAAGTCATTGACATAAACTCAACATATTAAAAATTTACAGCCTGCAATTTAAAATTTTGTTGAAGAAAACCAAACTTACCATTAAACAGGATTATTGATGGAGACAAAGATCCACAGACTTTGTATGAGCTGCATCATAAATTAGTTTTGGGGTTTTTTCACTTAGTAATATGAATTCAAACAGACAAGGAAGAAAGATAGTTTAAATGCTTATGAGCTAAGTGATCATAGAATCATAGAATCATAGAATGGTTTGGGTTGGAAGGGACCTTAGAGATCATCTAGTTCCAACCCCCCTGCCATGGGCAGGGACGCCTCCCACTAGCCCAGGTTGCTCAAAGCCTCATCCAGCCTGGCCTTGGACACCTCCAGGGATGGGGCATCCACAGCTTCTCTGGGCAACCTGTTCCAGTGCCTCACCACCCTCACAGTAAATAATTTCTTCCTAATATCTAGCTTAAATCTGCCGTATTCCAGTCGCTACGTGCCCTTGTAAAAAGTCCCTCCCCATGTCGTCCCCTTCAGGTACTGGAAGGCCGCTATAAGGTCCCTCTGGAACCTTCTCTTCTCCAGGCTGAACAACTACAACTCTCTCATCCTGTTCTCATGGGGGAGGTGTTCCAGCCCCTTAAATGCTTTTATTTTTTGTGAGTTGGATTCGTACTAAGAAAGCAGCCTTTTCTCTTTAAGGTAACTATCATAGCTGATACAGCTTCCGGGACAGTCCCCTACAATTTGTGTTCTGTTCTGCTCCTGGCAAGACATAATAATGGCACATTCAGAAAGCTTCAACTCTATCACTGTTTTTCTTTTCCAGTTCAACTCACAGCACTCTTAACCCAGCCACTTGCAAAAGACCCTCATGCTGCAGTCTCTTTTTTTCTTTTGTTTCCTTTCACATCTACAAGCACATTTTCTGTTAGCAGAATTTAACCAGCAAACAGCAGATTTTGAGGAATTGTAATCATAAAGCAGAACAAAGAAAACACAGATCTCCGGTGCTCAAACTGTGGAAAAAGAAGCCTTCTTATTCTAAGAAAGACTAAATCTTACAAGTGAGAGTTTATGTGTGAGAGTCTATGCATGAGAGGCAGGAGACATTCAAATATCATGATCATGTTGGATCTTATATGCACCTGATTGGGTTGGGTTACAGTGACTTGCTTGGGACAAAGTTTAACGGAAACCAGAAAATTCTCAAAGGCAATGAAAGGATTATGACAAACTGCATATAGTCACAGTTAACTAACTCTTAAGAATAGTATATTTCAGGATACATTTACATTGAATGAAAGCTGGTTTTTTCTGTCTAGAACTGCAAACTGTTGTGATGCTTAAGAACATAATGTCTTTTTCCTCACGCAAACTCTGCCAGCTCCATACTTTTGAAATCCTCAATTTCTTTGACAAGCAGTAGGTATGATAGGGAAATTTTTCAATTCACATTTTCTGAAAATTCAATATGAAAAAGACATCAAGAAAATATCCCAACTTTTACTACGTTATTCATTTTAAAACAAAGTGAGATTGGAAAGTGATTTTATACCTTTCCGTTCACAGAATTACCCATATAATTTCTTGAAGACAAATACTACTCACTTTATCTTTTCTTCCCATAATGCAATTCATTTCATAAGCAAAGGCACTACAGACTGTCTGTGAATCTAGTTATTTACTTTGAAATGTTTCTGAGCATTAATTAGTGCTTCTGTCAAGTTATTCATTTGTGCTGTTCAGAAAACATGTAAACCACCCACATGTGTTCTATTGCCCCAGCTCCCAGAAGGTTTTGATTTGAACAATACAACAAGGTGCTTTTGAAAAGGATTGCAGTTGTAGGGGTTTTTTTCTCTATAATTTGTAAAGCAGAATTTGGAATATTTTTTTTTTCCTACAGGCACATCCTGCAAACTATATGAGTGAATATCCACTATAAAAATCCAATAAAATAATTTATTCCCTATACATTTTTCCTGTGAAACTTTTAGACATATACTTGTAGTACTAAAACAGCTGTAAGAATGAAAGTGTACAAATACGTTCTTTCATAATGGGGTGATAAACAGGCATTCATCAGTACCCAGAAGTGTAGCATGATTGCTAAATTAAACCTGACAAATTTCCAAATTCTGCTTTTGAAATGTTCAAAAGTGGGAGAACAGTATAAAACACAACATTGGAAACAGAGTCAGCCTGGACTTGACTAGAATTTCCATCTTTAGAATATATTTTGCTGAACATCTTAAAGAGGTTCAACAAACTGTAGTATGAAATAAATATTTTCTTTTTTTTTCTGTACACAAAGAATAGGAAAATACTTTGTCAGGAGATTTGGTTTTCTATTTTTATAGAGCCCAAAAATTTGCTGATAGTTCTTGTTCTGTATTTCCTTCATCCTCAGAGCTTCATGTTGATATGACTTCTCTCTCTTACGAGAGCTAGCACAGCCTGTGGCAGACAGAGCTGTTCCTACACCACTGCCCTGAAGAGCCGTGCAGTAACAGATGTGTGACAAAACTCTGGTACCTAGCCTGAAAGTCATGTCCTGAGAGAAAGACGCCAGGCACATCCTTTGGCATGTGAAATGTAAACAAGTGGAAGATAGGGTGAGACTGTATCTACCATTTTAACGGAGAATGGTAGATTAACGGAGTCTTCACCAAACAGTGGGTGTCTGGTCAGCTCAAGGTAAGCATGACTGGAGGCAAGAGTATCTAGAAAATGTTGTAAATCTAAATAGTATTTCCAGTCAGACTAAATATCAACCTGGTCTAGTGGAGGGTGTCCCTGCCCATGTCAGGGGGGTTGGAACTTGATGATCTTTAAGGTCCTTTCCAACCCAAACCATTCTATGATTTTGTGATTCTGTGATCTTTATTTGGAGAAAGGAAGGAAATACAAATATTTTTAAGTTACTGCTATTCATTCTATTGCTTTTGAAAGAACTAGATTTTCATTTTTTCTCGTATTTTTCTGATTATGGGAGATGTATTTCTCTTTAGAAATAGTCCTCTTTCTTTCCTAATCACTTTTACTCTTTTATAGATCTCCTTTGTCCTTTTCTTCTTTTATCATTTTAAGAAAATAATAAGAGTAGAAGTAGGAAAAATGAAGTAGAAAAAATAAATCTTCCTAATCTTGGGATCCCTTCTCATATTTTTACGTTGAAGTTCTAAAACATATTTATTTAAAAATCATATTTGGACCAGCTCTGATCATAAGCAGTGTTATCTTTTTTTCAGATAAAAAGACGGTTGCCCAACACTGTTGCTAGTCTTCTTTGTAACTCCATCTCAAATGGCACTACAGTACTTCTGTCAGACACAAATGCAGAATACCAGATTCTCTATCAGTTTGTTTTTCTTTTTCACTCCTTCATGAAGCAATTTCCGTCTCTATGATAACATTTTCATTGCACTGTTATCTCCCTTTTCCATCCCTTCTTAAGCAGCATCAACTCCCTGCTGAAAACACAACAGCATCTTTCATTCACTCTCATTTGTCTGTTTTTCTCTCACCTTCACCTTTCTTTTTGCTGGAAAAGTGAGTGTTCCTGTTGTATTACCTCATAGTCTTTATGAGGGGTAGAGGATGAATTCTGCCATTGCATTTACCTTTTTTGTTTTTGCTTTTTTTCTTGATACATCATCTCTCTTCACACCACAACTCCCTAAGTAACTATGTAGACCCAAGATGAGTCTATTCCCTGTGCTCACACAGCACACACACCTGCTTCAAGAATCCTTGGAACTAAATACTTGTGTTCCACATGAATCACAATTGGAATCCTGTGATGTAGGAGGTGCATCATTTTGAGATTTTGGCTTCAGTTATGTTCAACATATTGCTTCTCATCAGAGCTAAGCTGTCCACCGAATTACATGGGGTTGTTCCTTCCCTGGGCTCTGAATAATTTTAAACTGCAGAATAAAGAGAAGTGCATAATAAATCACAAATATATGTCTGATCTGTATTTGCAGATTCATGACAACATGGCAGAAATGTTGAGGATTTGCAAAACTTGAAGTGTGATGTGTAGCCATTGGCTGGCTATTCATATTTACAAGTGCTGTGGTTTGTAGACTTTGGCAAACCAAATTTGGAAATTGTTTGACGGAATACTTGGGGATTAGGATTTGCATATGTTTTGGTCTCAGACTGGTTTAATAGGATACTCACCTTGTGTGAACGTGTATGTAAATCTAAGTGTTCACTAATAAATCTGCAAGAGCCTGCAAAAATAAAATTCAAAAAAAATGTGGTTGGAAACACGTTGTCTACTTTTAAAATCTACAGAAACTTTTGAGCCTAGTGAGAGCTTTATTGAAGTCAATACAGGAATTTTGTGGTATTTCATGGAATTTTATTGAATGCTTGTTCCATTGCAAGTCTTCTTTCAAAGATACTATACTTTTCCATGTTCAGATAATAAAGATACAATTTAAACAGTGTTTTTGCAATGACATTTTAAATTCCACACAAGTTTCAGAAGTCTGATACTTCAAGCTTATTTACAGTTTTAGCCCGCTCCCAATTTTCATTCTCTTTTTATATCTTTTGTATTGGGTTAGACAATAAAAACTCTTCAATTGTTTGAGTATACACACATATATCTCTAAAATCAAAGACAAATGAAGAGCTTGCTTTATGGTCAGTTTATTTCTAATGAAGAAGGCTGCATTCTCAAAAACACACAGACATCTAAAGTCAACCAGATTTTCACAAATGTGAGGAGACTGAGTGCTTGTGAAGATGTTAAGCCAAGTGACTTAAGGGACAAATCAGATCATGACAGACTTTCTCTAAAATACTTAAGCTATTCACAGTCTCTAAACCACTCACAAATACAGATCTGAGACAAGAGGACTAAGTAGTAAAGAGTGTATTCATTACTTCTGAGAAAATAGCTCTTCACGCATGCTGGCATAATATTTCAGAAGTTGGATATACTTCAGAATCATTGCCTTTGTGTCAAATCCATCAGAGGAGAGTAAGAAAGACAATTATTTCAATTTTAACCATGACAAAGGCAAGCAGCACTGCAGAAGGTTAGTTATATCTACATTGATAACATGAATGTTGATGGAAAGGGTGCTGTGTGAGACTGATACAGATAATAAGAAACCACCAGTGTTGCTTTCTAAATTTTTAGGACACTGTAAGGGGGTTAGAGGCTTAGAGAGGATTTATATGTGAAAGGGGGAATCCTAACAATGTCTGTGAGGACTTAAGTATGAGATGCACTGGCCAGACAGATAATTTTAAGATCAAATAGTAAATTAATTTTTGCATCCCATTGGTTTGTGCATTGTCCTAGGCTTTGGGAAAATTTTACTCTTAAGTACTATGACATGCACTGCAGGTTTCTTTGCTGGAATTCTTTACTCTGAAATCTTGTTACCTCTACTTATGTTATCCCCACTATTAATGGTTATCCAAAAGGGCAGATAGAGATATGTTATGTGCTTGGATTGTTGCAGCTGAAGGACATTATATCCCTGGATATACTCCCTTATTCTCTGCCCGCGCCTTATGCTGTCATGCTCAGGCCAGGGGGAAATATCATGTATGTAAGCTGGCCACAAGAAGCCCAGACTTTTTTTTCAGACTCTGCATCTTTGCTTTTCATTTGCATTTTCAGGGCATTGACAGGCTGAACAGCTACTTATACAGGAGTCAAAACCTGTAAAAACTAAGGGGCCTTTAATTCCCATGGCATCATAATGTTGCAATCTTGTACCCTCTTTTTAATGGCAATACATAGAGCCTCTGAGTAAAAGAAACAGGAAAGAAAAGAGATCCAACACTGAAACCAGTTTTGAGTTATAATTTTCCCCACCTGCAACCCTTCTTACTACATATTAGCAAACTACTGTAGCATTAGGTATTATGGTTTTTGGAATACACAGTCTCTGAATATTTTCTATATAAAATGTGTTTGTTTCAAAGACTTTAATAAAGTAATTGTTTTAATACAATATGTATTTCAATCCTGTATGGCAACAAGGAATCTTTTGGAAAAGGCAAACATAGAAACTTGATTTTTATTATGGGTGTTTAATTTTTCTTTCACACTGAAAGTGAAACAATTGTTGCAGTTACAGATACTGCATTGAAACTACTAAGAAAGGGTTTTCTCTAGTGTACATGATGCTTTTATATCTGTTTTAGTTTCTAAGCCTTTCTTGCAGCACCTTTTAATGTAACAAATCAATTTGCTTCTCTTTGGATGACTATAACTTTTGTATCTCATATGTGTCTTCTGCATGTACAGGAACAGTCCCTTAAATTTTAGTGTTAGATATCAGCTTCTAGCTGTGGTAAGACTATACTGTAGTTGAGTTGTTAATTGTACTCAGAAAAACAGAATACCTTAGAAATACCATGGAAAGAAAAACAAGACTTTTATTTAATTCTCATTTCATTATAAGTGAATTTTATTTAAGCAAATTTTTCCTCCATCCTTGTTACTCTGATGGTAGAAATTCACTGGGGGCACAATTTAGCATTTTAAATCCTCTGTGGATTTTCTGTCATTCCTACAGTGCTGTTCACAAATAACAAAGACTTGAAAATTTTCTGTCCACTTGCACATTGTAAAGATTAAGAAACAGTAGAATTTTCTTAGAATGAGATGATCTGATTCAAATCTTGGTAACCTCTTCCCAGGTTTGGACAGTTCTCTGCCACAAAGTCTTTGTTCCAGATGAGAATGCAGCACTGAGAAGGCGACATCCACATGCCTTAAGAGTGGCACAAAAATTTGTACTGTGAACAAAGAGAAGGATACTAGAAGATGGTGGGAAGTGGAACGCATATTGTCTTTTCTGAGCGGTTTCTGTGTGCAAATCTTCCTTGGACCATAGCTTGATTTGTTCTTTGCTATCAATAGAAAATAAATCCCTAGAAATACCCTGAAGTACATTAGGGTTTTTATTTCATCTTGGGTGAGTTTATTTCATTACAAGTGAGTTCTTTTCAGACAATTTCCTCTCCATTCATGTCACAGTGTGAGTCACAGTTTCTTCATGTTTCTTTTAATAAGTTGAATAGGTAACAAAAGAAAACTAATTTCTTTCTTTTTTCCTCGTTGAAGGAGTGCACAGGACACAGAGTGTTGCAGAAATCAGTTGAAGAGCTTTAATTTCAATCAGTGAAGCCAAGAACAGCTTATTGTGCTTTTGATAAATGAGATTAATATAATATATCCTTTTCAGATGTCCTTTAGATATTTTCTTAGCATTAAAGAGGACAGACAATATATAAAAGCAGTACATGAACAGTAGTGATGAGGATTATGGTTAAACTAAAACTTGATTACTGACTCTATATTATAACGCATTTTGGGGCACCAAGAAACATCTCAGTTTGTGTCACTCCTGATGCTGTTCCTGCCACCACCTCTCCTGATCACCATCAATGGTGCCTAGCTGCCGTGAGAGGATGACAACACTACCCTCCAATGTTAATGCTGGCAAGTAGCAAAGGCTCTTAAATATTTTTATTTTTCTTCTTTTCTTCCCCATCAGCTGTACAACAGCTATTTTACTTCACAATTAAATAAAGTTTTAAGCATCATAAAAATTTATTTTTCTCAAAACTAAAACAAATAATTAGTGGTATCTTTAAATCACGGTCATGTTGTGTTTTGGTAAACACTATTATTCAGATATTTACTATGGTTAAAATAATAATCTTCTTATTATAATAGGATAAAATATTAATATGTTAAGCTCAAAATCTTAAACTTGCTCAAATTGGACTGCTGCCAAGGTCTATATGTGCTTTAAGACTTTTCCAGCTTAAAATCCATGACTCATTTGACCTGTAGGAAATGGTGAGTGCCCATCCAACAGTTACAGTTGTGAAAATAGAGCATGACTCCAGAGCAGACATCTCCTGTTGAATGCTTATTATCTACTGTGAGAAAATCAGCTAGACAGTAGGAACACAGGTGTAAACAGAATTTTTTTTAAATGCAGAATATGTAACATTTCTCTATGTTAAGAAAACTTCAAAAAAAAGAGTGCCTTCTGCCAGGAAACTGAATTTTTTATTATTTTTTTTCCAGTTGCCATTTGATGCTGTTGACTGGGAACAGGTAGGAGAAACATCTGTTTCTTCTGGTTCACATTTGAAATTAAGGCACAGCATTGGTTTACACTGAGAAAGAACCATAAGCTGGACTTATGCCTCAGCAGATCTCCATTTTTTGCAGCCGGTTCTCAGAGAAACTGGATGGAAGAACGAGAAACTATCGTTACAACGGGAATTAGTCCCTGCTCTCCTCCGACCCCTTTACTTCTCATTAGGTCCTGTTCCTGAGTTGCAAATGGGAGTATCCTTTTGTTGTAAAAGCCAGCTACTCCATCTGTTCTCCAAAGCATGGATTTAACCTCACTTGTTCCTAAGAGGATTTGAATAGCCCCTCCTTAAAAATAAAAAAATTAAAGAGTTGAGAGTGAAACCTTTTATCCATTCATGCAAGTCAGAACTCTTCTTCACACCATCATGCTCCTCAAAAGATATTGGCAGCGCCATTCTCAGATTTTTGTAACAAGGTCCTCCACATATTTTTAATGCATATCATCAATAGAACCACTAAAAGTTCCTTTGAAAAAGTATCCAGTACAGGCAATAACACCAATATGATACTCCAAATTTAAAAGCTCTCATTGATCTGACCCTGCAGTCAAATTCAGAACTGTTTTCAGTAGTTGCTTCCAAACTCCTACCAGAACGCCAGGGCAGGGCACCAGATCAGTCACACTCTGCAACTTCTGTGGGCTAATGAAACTCTCCTAGTATTTAAGGCTATAATTTATTATTAACTTAATGAAAGGACAGTTAAGGTATTAAAAAATATTTTTGCAATTTAGAATGACACTAACCAAACTGGGTAGTCATTGCAGGTAAAAAAGCCTCATTAATAAAACATTTAATGCTGATATACACAAATTTTTTAGTATCT